>JAOTOM010004733.1:157500-332500 GCA_034440615.1 Ashinkailepas kermadecensis
GTTTGTAGCCCTTGTATCTCTTCCACTGAGGGCTGAGGATGTTACTGCTTCACAGCTGGGAGGGTAGAGACTCAACCATCTGCCCTCTCCTACTCTGACATGAACCGGGCAGCTCTCTGCTGAAGTGAGATGCATCCACATTACCCCCCCCGCCGCCCACCCTCCCGGTGTTATGAGACAATCTCTTGATCTCGCCCAAGAGGCTTTGGGGAGTTCCTTGGTCTCATTCCTGGCCACGGGTGTTCGGTATCTTTAGCTTCTCAATCAGAATTAACCGTGTAATTTCATTATGTAGGTTCCAGTTGTGATAGGACAATTGTCTGTCTCTGTGTGGCGGCGACGGTTGGATTGCCACCATCGTATTGAAGTAATGAGACTGCCTTGGGTTTGGTTAAAATAATTACAATATTGGTTACAATTTTATAGAATATTAAGCTAAATTTACTTTGCCTTTAGCATGGAATCAAGGTTTGATAGCAACATTATTCAGGTGTCGCAGCTATAGGGATTTTGAGCTCAGAACCGCATATTCAAAACTCTCTGGCACTGTGC
Source organism: Ashinkailepas kermadecensis (assembly GCA_034440615.1). Classification (NCBI taxonomy): domain Eukaryota; kingdom Metazoa; phylum Arthropoda; class Thecostraca; family Neolepadidae; genus Ashinkailepas; species Ashinkailepas kermadecensis. The sequence goes on from JAOTOM010004733.1 coordinate 158,053, forward strand.
ACCGGTTATGGAGAGCCGATGTTCGTAAACTGCAGCCCAGTAGCGCCTCAGGCTGCGTCAGGTTATGATTCTCAAGCGTGTTTTGGAGCTGAGCGGAATGCCAAATATCCGAATCCCGGATTCAGGATGGTCAAGGTCAGGTAGATGTAGCAGAGTGAAAAAGAGCCTCATTATGCAGATGGAAATGCGTATCACGAATATCACAAGTTCCAATGTATACCATGCGAAACGACTTCAAGTTTTCTTATGCTCCATAGTCGGTCCTTTGAAGTCGCAGCTGTTTCCCTCATATTCAGAACCGCAACTTCAGTGCCCCATAATACTACTACCAATAATAAGATTAATGATAATGATAATAATAATAAACCCGCGTTGCCCCTTGCATTGCAAGAGTTATCGACTCATGAACATGCAGTATTGCAAATGTTTCAACTTCCAGATTTCCAGTTCATTCAGTTGCAGAGGTGAAAATGTAAACCCTAAGCCTTGATGATATCTTGAGCACTCTCAGAATGACATTAGCTATAAAATGGATACAGCATCAGAAATTATGTGAGCCGTGATCGGTAATTAGGGACAATGTATGTCATCGACTTTTTGGGATTTAAACATCACGGCTGCAGATGTTGCATGAAATTAATAGAGGTGAAGCCTGCGCTCACACTTTGTTCAGTCGTGGCATAGCTGGTAGGAATGGAAGGCGCTTATAAGGTACGCAACTATTGTGTTGCTATCGGGCACTTATAAATTAGAGAAAAACTGATAGCTCTTCAACTTGATTTATCTGCTGGCTGTGTATATCTTTGCTACTCTCGTTAAGCAGCTTTTCAGCGTTTGTCGTTGACACTGGGAAAGCTCGTGAATGTAACAACAATTTAAAATGAAACAAAAACTGGACCGCTAAACGACTTCGCAAACATGGAACGATAATGGACGGAGAACCTTCCTGATCCGACCGGGCGAATCGCTCCTTTGTTGCTGGCCTCCATTACCATACAGAAAATAACGCGAATCGTGCATTCGCATGCCTTTTTGTTGCCATTTATAGCATACAACAGTTCCCTGTATACAAAAACAACGCCGTATGTAGCAGAACTGTGGCCCCAAAGCAACCAAGTGCAGAGAGGCAAGTGTGGAAGAGGGAATATCCAGATCCAGGATGCGTTCTTGCAGTAACTGAAGCTTTACGTGTTCACAACAACTGCGGGCAATGTATGTAACACGCGTACATCGAAAATGTCATCGCTAACTAGGTTTTTTCCTCTTTGTGTAATAGCCCTGCAAGTCTTCGGCAAGCTGCAGACGCAGCCTGGATTTCTTCCAAGATCACAAAGCCACTCTAGAAAAAGAATGTGCTGGTGGCATCATGTTCGGATACTCCGCTGGATCCTTGAGTCCAATTCCGTTTCTAATTTATGCTCCGTATCTCCGCTGCTCTCGTTACCATAGCTGCTTGATAAATGAAACGGCCTGTGCTGGAAGATAAGTTCCCTTAAGTAGGTTGAAGGGTAGTGACTTAACTAATGTCAGTACCTATATATTCACTTCATCATACCATATACAATATACTGAGATTGCGTCTCGGATATCCACGAATACAGGCTAGGACGCTGGCGTTACGCCACCGCTGGCCAAGGTTGAAAAGCGGCCGCGAGTCTATTGTTATCTTCACGTTTTGATGGCCAGTGTGGCTATAAGCTTATGTTTACATTTCGTATCCCTAGCTCACAGTATTAAGGGAAAATTAATAGACAAAGCATGACCAGAAAGTCCTCGAATTTGCATATTTGTGCCTGTATTCCCTTGCAACGAATACCGCATGCATCCCTGGCCACGTGCTGTAGACACAACTGGCACCAATGTATCGGATTACCAGCGATCACTGCGTGCAGTATGGATGAATGAGGAGGCGACCTCTTCGCCCCGATCGTTACCCTCCGTACACACGTCGGGAGGGCGGTGTTCCGGTGCGGCCGTAAAGCTTCCGGTGCCAGCTGATCTCCTCCCAGTCCACCGCGGACTGCCAGCCCCACGGAACGTGATCAGATAGGATAGCCGGCAACATCGGCAACGTCGCCGTCGTACGAAAATATGGCCCCGGTAAAAATTCGACGGGAATCCCCCTGCTCGGATAGAGTCTGGCAATACATTTTTTATAATGCTGCGGCCCAGCTTTGATTTGATGGGTGGCAGAGGAGATTGGCTGCAAAGCCATATTGGTTGAATCAGAAATGTAGCGCCCGGACGCTGGTATCGTCTGTGGTGAATTGAAGCGCACACACATCACCCTGATCACCTGATATATAAATAAATATATATATATATATATATATATATATATATATATATATATATATATATATATATATATATATATCTCTCTCTCTCTCTCTCTCTCTCTTTATATTCTCATCGAAATATTGATGTCACAACTCACGCAACAGCATGGGCACTCTTAACCAACAACAGTAAGACAATTTGCTGGTATGATCACGATCGAAGCCAACTAACATAAATGTCCGAACCTATTTTCACGTGCTTGAAAATTTATATTGGTTTGCTCAGCTCTCCTTGCGAAATTTGGCAACCCAAAGGATAGACATTAATAATTCAGTCACCGGAAAACAAGGTGGTCCGTGACACATAACAGTCTACCTGTAGAAACTGGATCAAAAACAATTTATTCCATCGTGTCTTATTCCAGAAGAATTCACGGTAAAACACAACACCAAACGCTCATATTCCTCGCTACAAATACTGTGCTGTTGAAAACGTGCCAAAATAAAAACGTTAAAACGCGGAACCATCGCCCTATATAGAATGGTACAGGGAAAGGTACACGGGCTGGAGCCTCGTAAATTAAAATATACAGCTGTTAGAAAATGAAACTAGATGTATGTGTATTATTTTGTGATACTAGAGTATGTCGTAGTCAGGTTACAGGCCTGTCACGCGCTTTATAGCCGGGTCGGCCCGCCGTCGAGCCCGCGCTGCCCGGCCCGCTCCGCATCGCTCAAACGGATCTTTGTTTGCCTGGTAGTTAAAGGAAGTCTCTCTTGTTATTCGGTCTGACTTGTAGTGATGTGGTGTTAGGCTTAGCGAACGGTCTTGTCCAACACACGGCGTTGTGTCGTACAAAATAATGTCTGCTGTCTAATCTGGTGCATCCACCAGATTAGAACACATGGTTAATTTTCTTTACGGCGATGGAGTCCAACAACAAGGCTGCCCCGCTGCGATTCGCTCAGTCGGGCCAGGAAGATACTCCGTGCATTATATTGTATCAACTCGAAACTGGCTTACTGGTGGGCGAGGGCCGAAAGTCGCCGGGCCTGCCCTGGTGGCCTTATTCGCAGCTTGTGAGCCATACAATGCCACCGCGGTGGTCTTTCTCATGTTTTAAGAGGAGCATCAAGCGCACATGCTGGTGTTTTACAAATTGACAGGTAATTGTGGCTCTGTCAGCAAATAATATTCGGCGGCTGCGTTGCACGGGCCCGGTGGTCCGATTCCTCGGTGGCGATCGGGAGACCTTTCTGCCCGCTGTGGGGTGGCCGTTCTGTCAGGTGTAGAGTAGCAATTCTACCCAGTGTAGGATGGCAGTCTTCCCGGTGTGCGGTGGCCATCTTGTTCGTTGTGTGATGGTCGCTACAAGTCGCAAATATCGGTGTCTTCTATCTATGTGTAGGAATGCTTCCAGTGGGTGCGTACTGGCGAGATCAAATTGCGTTCTAATCTAAATATTAGAACTAATACTAACTGTATTATGAATAGAAGAGCACTTCATTCTGGAAGTGAGAACTTGATTTTAGATTGGAGAAAATTATTCTAGCTGTAAAAGAATATTGCTTGTCGACATTAACACTCGGCCGTTTTCATCAGTGGACGTGCCCAGGTTTTTCTTGGGATTCAAAGACATGGCGAATGAAAACCAGTGTCAAGCGAAGCAATCAGCAATGTGGCACGGGACAGTCATATTGTGCAGCATGGAGGGGAAAGTTTTGTGAAACCTGAGGTGAGAAGCAACGAAATTCATTTTACTGACATGATAGAAACTCAATGTAACCACATTGAGTTTCCATCATATTAGTAAAATGAATTTCGTTGCTTCGCACCTCAGGTTTCATAAAGTTTTCCCCTCCATGCTGCACAATATGACTGTCCCGTGCCACCTTGCTGATTGCTTCGCTTGACACTGGTTTTCACTCACCATGTCTTGTGGTTTGATTTCCTGTGTCTCTGATAGGTTAAACACAGATTGATCTAACCACTTGGTATTTGGCACCCAGTTGTGTGGAACGGAGCTCGGTGACCTGGTATCGCGCCACACGGTTCAGTGGTCTTCCAACGTTGGCCACACCGTTCGGCGCCCCCTTCAGTATGGGTCGCATGGTTCGGTCAGCTGTCAGCCATGTCATGTTCGGACCCATATCAGCATGGGTTCGCAGGGTGAGTGTTCGGCTGAGACACAGTGGGACGATACAAAACGATACCTCAAAATCTGAAGTAACAATGGACCGTCGGGTGCGCGAGATATTGCCTCGTGTGACCTGGGGAGTGACCTCGTGTGACCTGGGGAGTGAAGTGAGCTCATGGGACACGGCGTCACAGCATGGTTTTGCTGTGCGACTTATATACACTTATAATGCAGAAGATGAAGATGTGATCCATGAATCCAACGCTTATAAGAAAACCTAAAGGGTTTTTTAGGGTGTGGTTCCCGTAGTTTTGGGAGGTGGGGGTGAAAATTTTTTTCCCCTCCAAACCCCCCCCCCCCCCCGCCGGGCTTGCCCCGGGGGAGGGGAAAACCCCCCCCCCCCCCCCCCACTCGCGCGCCAGACCAAACCTTTTTATTCTTGGGGGGGAAACACAACAAATTTTTAATTTTTCTCTCTCCCAGGGCGGGGGAAAAAAATGTAAAATAAATATAAAAAAAAAAAACGGGGGTGATTTTTTGGGGAAACAAAAACAGAAAAACCCCCCCCACCCCCCGGGCCCCCCCCCCCCCCCCCCCCCCGGGGGGGGGGGGGGGGGGGGGGCGGGAAGGCGCGGGGGGGAAGGGGGGGATAAAATCATAACCTTCCCCCTCCCCCCCCCCCCCCCCCCCCTGCCCCCCACCCCCCCCCCCCCCCCCCCCCCCCCCCCCCCCCCCCCCCCCCCCCCCCCCCCCCCCCCCCCCCCCCCCCCCCCCCCCCCCCCCCCCCCCCCCCATAAAAAAACATATTCTTAATATTTTTTTCTACGCCGGGGGCCCCCGCCCCCCCCCCCCCCCCCCCCCCCCCCCCCCCCCCCTCTTCCCCCCCCCCCCCCCCCCCCCCCCATTACCTCCCCCCCCCCCCCCCCCCCCCCCCCCCAAAAACCACCACCCTTCTTCCCCCCTACCAAACCCCAACACCCCCCCACCCCACTTACCCCCAACCACAAATTTTTTTTTTAAATTTTAAAAATTTTATAAAAAAAATAAAAAAAAAGTATCCATGTCTCTTATCTAGTACAATCACATTCTTTCCTCCTCCCAGTATGCATACAGGCCATGCCATTCGAAGATGAAGACCAAGGGGGTGTTGATCTTCATGAATGACCTGCCAGCATACCTTCCATACGGACGTCTGATATCATATGCCGACGACACCCAGCTGCTAGACTCTGCACATCCTGATGAATTACCCGTTCTTAAATCCCGGCAGGAGAACACCATCCTTGCTATTCAGTCTTACTTCACATCCAACTCCTTGAAGATGAACCCCACCAAAACTACCCTACTGCTTGTCGGCACGACCCAATCCCTAAAAAAACCACATCCTACCAACTCAACATTGGCAGTCACGTCCTAACCCCTCGCCATTCGTGAAGATGCTGGGAGTCATCATTGACCGCACCCTATCCTGGGAGGAGCACATATCCCACGTTGTCAAAAGTGCAACTCCACCTTGTTCTGTCTCTACAATATTCGTCACCATCTCCACCCGAAGCACGCAAACTCCTAATTCAGTCTCACGTGTTTCCATACATCCTATACTGCCTCACTGTATGGGGCGGGGCTGCCCAATATCACCTTGGACGAGTGCAGAAGGCGATCAATTTCGGGGCTAGGATCGTCGTAGGGGCTCGTCGTCGTGACCATATCTCGCCGACAGTGGCAACGCTGGGCTGGCGCAGTGTCCGTGACCTCATCACTCACCGCGACAACATCGCCGTGTTCAGAGCCCTGAATGATCCGCGAGCCCCCGAGGCGATCCGTGCTCTGTTCCGCCGGCGGTCGGATGTCTCCCGGCGCTCCACTCGTGCGACGGTGGCTGGGGCACTGGAGCCACCGCCTTTCCGCCTCAGCATGTCACGTAGAACCTTCTCCTTCCGGGCAGCTTCGGCCTGGAACCTACTGCCGCCGGCCACTTCCGCTTCTCGGACACGGGGCGAGTTCGTCGCGATGCTGAACAACATCTTATAAATTGACTTCACGTGTTCGGTTTTCCCTGTATACTGTTGTCTTGCCGCTTTCATTTTTGCTCATGTTTGTGAAATGTATCCGACTGTATTCTGACACAAACCAAATATTAATCCATTTTATGGAATCGGTTTGTTAAATCTCGCAAATACAAAACACGCTAGTCGATGAAGTCTGAACTAATGACTTTCTAACCTGCAGCATGCGGAGGGCATATTCTTATCGATTTATGTGCGACTCGACACTGATTTTTTGACGGCAAATGCCGCCGAGGAACTTTGCTTGAGACGCAGCGATCATCGGAAATCCCCCGCCAACCCGAGACGCCTTCGCCAGCGCGACGTCCACCAGAGCAGCCCACCTCACGATATCGATTCCAGATGGCCTGGCGAACACACACGGCAGCCGGCCGGTGCGACAGAGAGAGCTGCTAATGACAGCCGGACTGTGGGCCCGCCTCGGGGCCAATTCTGCCAGGCCGGCGGCGGCGCGTCGTCTCCGGTCACACGATGGCGCTCTGATGACCTGTCTCTGTCGTCACACCCGCTCAGGTGACGTCACGCGCCCGCGGCGGCTCGGTGGTGGCCCGCCGTGTGTGTGTGTGTGTGTGTGTGTGTGTGTGTGTGTGTGTGTGTGTGTGTTTGTGTGTGTGGGGTGGGGTGGGGGAGGGGGTGTGATCGCGACCGACGACGGTCCGGGGCGACGCGTTGGCCACACACGGCTGCAACCCATCAGTTATTAATAACCGTGGCGCGGCGATACGGTGTGGCGGCCGGCTGCCAGGCCGGCGGCCATCGAGCAGCCGCTCACGGCGAAACACGTGTCCTGATTTACTGTACACCCCATCAGGCAACGGTGGTGAAACTCGCTTCATACTCGACTGACGCCGAACACTCCACCTTCATGGTTTTGAACACTACGCTTGTGTACAGCAGAAAGGGGTTCGTACAAATTGTATATATATATATATATATATATATATATATATATATATATATATATATATATATATATATATATATATATATATATATGTATATATATATAGAGAGAGAGAGAGAGAGAGAGAGAGAGAGAGAGAGAGAGAGAGAGAGAGAGAGAGAGAGAGAGAGAGAGAGACGAGTAATCGAAGCGATGGAACCAGGCTCCACCTTGCTCCACCTGGCTCCATTTTGCTTCACCTTGCTCCACCTTGCTCCACTTGGCTCCAACCACTTTTCTTGTTATTACTTATTATTACTTACACCTTGCATCAATTTATCAGCACACAAAGCTCGAAATCAGTAATGTGTGGTGCGCAGTAAAGTGATTGGGCTAATTATTTTATCCGGACTTTGCCAGAACCCAAGTCCTCGTCTGGTGGCGTTGTGTACACATACGATATGTCAACAGCAATCCGATATATCAGATGGTGTATCACCTTGCAGAACGCCAAGCAAATTCATGGAGACAATAAGCCATCGGGTCGGGTGGATCGCATCACCTGACGGTGGGCACGTCTGCAGACCAGCCTGACACCAGCACTGACGCGTGTCCAGACCGTGCCGGGGATAACGGCCGGTGTATGGCAGGCCGCCGACTCACCCAGCCGTCACAGTGGGCAGCATCACCTGACGGTGGGCACGTCTGCAGATCAGCCTGACACCAGCACTGACGCGTGTCCAGACCGTGCCGGGGATAACGGCCGGTGTATGGCAGGCCGCCGACTCACCCAGCCGTCACAGTGGGCAGCAACACCTGACGGTGGGCACGTCTGCAGACCAGCCTGACGCCAGCACTGACGCGTGTCCAGACCGTGCCGGGGATAACGGCCGGTGTATGGCAGGCCGCCGACTCACCCAGCCGTCACAGTAGGCAGCAACACCTGACGGTGGGCACGTCTGCAGACCAGCCTGACACCAGCACTGACGCGTGTCCAGACCGTGCCGGGGATAACGGCCGGTGTATGGCAGGCCGCCGACTCACCCAGCCGTCACAGTGGGCAGCATCACCTGACGGTGGGCACGTCTGCAGACCAGCCTGACGCCAGCACTGACGCGTGTCCAGACCGTGCCGGGAATAACGGCCGGTGTATGGCAGGCCGCCGACTCACCCAGCGGCCACAGTGGGCAGCTCCCGGATGGATGTCTCCGGCGCGGCCGACACTGCGACATCGTTAAGCCCGGCCAGCACCCCGCCAGCTGGGGCCGGCGCCGCTTCACAGGTGCAGGCGTGCCAGATCCTCTCTACACGGACGGCCTCCGGACGTTTCCGTCGCTGCGGGTGGCCGTCCGGCTCTGTTGTATCAGAGACGTTGTTGACGTCAAGTTGTATTGCCGCAGAGGTACTGCCGTCCAGCTATGGCGTCGCAGAGGTGCCTCTGTCCAGTTCTGTTGGCGCAGAGGTGCCGCCGTCCAGCTATGGTGTCGCAGAGGTGCCGTCGTCCGGTTCTGTTGGCGCAGAGGTGCCGCCGTCCAGCTATGGTGTCGCAGAGGTGCCGTCGTCCGGTTCTATTGTCGCGGAGGTGCCGCCGTCTAACTATAGTGTCGCAGAGGTGTCGTCCAGATATGGTACCGCAGAGGTGCCGCTGTCCAGTTCTGAAAGTGTCCAGTGTCCAGTGTCGCAGAGGTGACACTGGTCAGGCTAAATCCGTAGAGAAACATGCGATATCTAACAGTGACCTCCTCAGGTGAGGGGATGTCATCCTCGCGTGTCCTCCATCTATTCAATTGCATTTGCTCTCGATTGGATAAATGAAAGTCATATCTCATCATCTATTCGAGGAAAAAGCTGCCAAAAGCCTTCCTGTGTGGAGTGATAAACAGCCGGCTTAGTTTTTCTTTTCATTCCGGACAATCGCCAAATGACACGCGTCAGGGCATCAACATTTCTCATCCCTGGTGAGAAATGAGAAATATCATACTTGGGAAGTATACGATGAATAATGTGAAATCGTCATAGGGCTGAAGGGAGAGCAGATTAGGATTAACCTGTAGACGGTTGTTCTGCTGATTTCTGGATGATTAGTGGTGACATGGCATGCTTGTGTGTTTTTTTTGCCGAACGGGCCCGTTTTCCTTGTTTTGCTTGCTGGGGATAGTTATGCCACTGTCTATTTGCTGCGAGATAATGTCAGGCCTCAGGAATGCTCTTTACTCAGGACGACCTTGAGTAATTTCGATGGGGTAAACGGCAAACTTTCTATAGCCATAAATTAAGTGACCCCAATCACAGTGGTTGGCTCAAGTGTGATATTTCATGTTTAAAGTTCAATAAGATGAAGACAAACTTCATTTTGGGGACTACGAATATTCAGGCTAGAGGTGGACGTTGCAGGCTCATTAGAGCCTAAAACAAATCAGTACATGAATGTCTTTGGCATCCATGCTTCTTCCCGTAAGGAGCAAGTAAGTGTTTCCGATAAAGCTCGACCATGTATAAATAACAGATGAACATAAGGGAACTTCGTGTATTTTTTCTTCAAAATGATGCACTGACAACATTTTTCAAAGATCAATTTAATCAGATGGTAACAGAACAACTGCAAAGGAGTGTGCCGGAGACGATAACAATTTGGTTAAGCCCGTGTCACCACTTTACACAGCATTTGCCAGCTATTTTCCAGATGGCAGATAAGTGTGAAACTTGCCACTCCTTTCTCAGTTCCATAGCTCATGAGTGACTGCCATCGGTTCCCTGTGAGCATAAATATCACGGTTCACCACTTTTGGTCGACTTCCGCTAAATATATACATCAAGCAAGCAATCAATCAATGGATAAATGAATCAAAATGAATCGACAAACACACACACCCTCATGTATGTACATATATATACATATATCAAAACGATGCATCCCACTCGCCCACAAAACTGAAGCAGACCATTGTAGTTCATCGGTTTCAATGCAAATCCGTGGACTGTGCAAACCGTGAGGTATGCTACATTGGTCTGACGACAACTTCACTGAGAAGGCGCAGTTGACGATACATTTGCAGGGTGTGACTCCCCCCTCAAAAAAAAAAATAACTTGCGTGTCCACCACAACACCGTCCTTGCACGAGCATCCCGACATCCAACACCAACATTATTGCACGATGCAATGACCGCACAAAACTCGATGCACTTGGCTCTTGAAATTGGCCCAAGTGCGGTTGAAACGTTTGAACAGATGTCAACATTCGATAAAATTTTGCGTACGCATACAGCATATGACCGAAAAACGATCCGTGCACACGAAGATATACTGCGGAATGTTACGAACGCCGAATATGCTGTCGTGTTTTACTAAGTATATATATATATATATATATATATATATATATATATATATATATATATATATATATATATATATATATATATATATATATATATATATGTATATATATATATATGTATATTTATATATATATACACACAAACACACACACAAACGTATATATATATATATATATATATATTTATACACCTATATATTTTGAATACTATTTTGACAAGTTATACATAATTGGCACAGTGAGAAAAACTATATTTTCACCAACGCTTCGGCCGCAGACCTTCAGCGTGACACAGTACACAATGTGTAATGTGTTCACCGGTTTAATCAGAATCATTACAAATTTTGTAATGTGCCACCCTGAAGGAGGCCTGTGGCCGAAACGTTGGTGAAAATATAGTTTTTTTTTCTCATTGTGCCACTTATGCATACGTATATATATATATATATATATATATATATATATATATATATATATATATATTTATATATGTATGTGTGTGTGTGTGTGTGTGTGTGTTGTGTTGTGTGTGTATATACTTGGTTGAACACGACAGCATATTCGGCGTTCGTAACATTCCGCAGTATATCTTCGTATGATCGGATCGTTTTTCGGTCACATGCTGTATGTGTATGTAAAATTGTACCGAAGTTAACATTTGTTCCAACGTTTCAACCGCACTTGGGCAATTTTCAAGATCCAAGTGCAGTGAGCTTTCTGCGGTCATTGCATCGTGCAAGTATGTTGGTTTTGGATGTCGAGATTTATCGTGTTAGGACGGTGTTGTGGTGGACATGCAATTTTTTTGTTGGGGGGGGGGGTGATCTCCCTCCTGCAAATGTATCGCTAAGCGCCTGCTCAGCGAAGTTGTCGCCAGACAAATGTGGCATACCTCACGGGTTGCACAGTCCCAGGATTTGCATTGAAACCGGTGAACTGCATTGGTCTGCTTCAGTTTTGCTGGCGTGTGATGTAATGTGCCACCCTGAAGGAGGCCTGTGGCCGAAACGTTGGTGAAATTTTTTTTCTCATTGTGCCACTTATGCATACGTATATATATATATATATATATATATATATATATATATATATATATATATATATATGTATATATATATATATATATATAAATATATATATATATATATATATATATATATATATATATATATATATACATATTTATATATATATGTGTGTGTGTGTGTGTGTGTGTGTATATACTTGGTTGAACACGACAGCATATTCGGCGTTCGTAACATTCCGCAGTATATCTTCGTATGCTCGGATCGTTTTTCGGTCACATGCTGTATGTGTATGTAAAATTGTACCGAATGTTAACATTTGTTCCAACGTTTCAACCGCACTTGGGCAATTTTCAAGATCCAAGTGCAGTGAGCTTTCTGCAGTCGTTGCATCGTGCAAGTATGTTGGTTTTGGATGTCGAGATTTATCGTGTTAGGACGGTGTTGTGGTGGACATGCAATTTGTTTTTGTTGGGGGGGGGGTGATCTCCCTCCTGCAAATGTATCGCTAAGCGCCTGCTCAGCGAAGTTGTCGCCAGACAAATGTGGCATACCTCACGGGTTGCACAGTCCCAGGATTTGCATTGAAACCGGGGAACTGCATTGGTCTGCTTCAGTTTTGCTGGCGTGTGGGATGCATTGCTTTTCATCACCAGGGAAGGTGTTTAGGGATGCCTGTAATATATTGCAAGGGAAAGCTTTTTGTTATGGTCGGTAGACTTGCAATTCCACATCACTAGGTCACTGATAACTTTTTCATCAGCCTTCCATGCCAAAGTCGTCCTATTCGTGTAGAATACCACTAATTCATCCGTTCTGGCTGTGCCTTTTGGACATATAGTTGTTTAGCATCACATGCACGCCAGCATCGAAGTCGGAATTTCTGTACCCATGGTTTATCAGCATCTGACGCAGCCTCTCTAATTATCCGTGAAACAATGGCCAGGTAAAACAATTTGTCAACGCTCTCCTTGCATACGACCGGATTATGATCAGCTTGTAGGAATCGGTGCAGTCCCCATCTCCGTTCATGCATTTTCCCAAATCTGTTGGCTTCCTGTGAACGCGTCCGTCTCTAAGTTTCTACCACTTGTGTCCACAATGTCATCTAAGAAGGGTAGCTTCTTGTCCACACTACGATCTAGAAAAGGTAGTAAATTCAAGGAGATTCGGGAAAATTGACGGTGTCACGGTAAGAAGATAGTAAAATTCAATCCTGAATGCTCCATAATTCCTGCTGAATGGAGGTAAAGCTCTCATCAGTATCTACGTTGAGGAAAATATCATCCATGTAGACGTCCATGTATCCATATCTTGTCCAAACCACAGTCCGGTAAAGGTAATCAAGTTCTAGGAGATGCAGAACAAATTGACGCTGTTACGGCAAAGACATAGTAAAATTCAATCGTGAATAATCCCTTAATTCCTGCTGAATAGAGATTAAGCTCTCATCAGTATCCATGTTGAGGAAAATAACATCCACGTACCTGTGATACAATGGAGGCCTGACGTTAGGGCACTCCAAAACCTCACTTTCCACTGTGCGCATGTAAGCTTGCGCGAACAGTAAGTACACCTAATGGAAATCCTATGGCCACACTATCCGGCTGTAAGTATATGTTATATCCTGGGCCTTTAAAGGAGGCTTCTGTAGTGCATGCTCGCGGCAAGCCATCCATGGGCTTTTGGAATGCTTTGACGGTCTGCGTACCTCATGGTTGTTAACGTATCGAAGTATAATTTGCATCATCCTTTCCAGTGATAAGGCTTTCTACATCTAGCATCCAGGATACTCTTTGAGTTGTTTTTCATGTAGAATGCCCACAAATTTTCTTATTGATCGCATGGTGTGTTTGGAGGGGAGATATGGAGCAATTATTTGCTCAGTTTTTTTTACAACTTGGTTAAAAAAAACTTGGTATGTCGGCGTAGTAATCTGCGATACTATTAGGCCTGATAGGCGCCCCGGATTTGAGTTTCAATGTTGCCGTACAGATAACCCAGGCTACGCTCACTAGCAACTCTTTGTAAACGCACACCATTTAGTTCGGTATTGGCTGCATCAAAGAGCTTGTTAGTTTTAGCGTTTAGTCCTGCTGTGAGATCTCTGATGATTTGTCTAAGCTTTGTTTCATGCAACAATATTTATCGTACCTTTCCTTGGTAATCTGGTTTATCCAACACGACAAAGATATTGCATTTATCAGCTCTTCTTATCACGACATTTTTTCATTCTTCTGATCGCGCTCTTCTGTAATTTTTTCCCCAGCTCTCAGGCTACCCTTCTGAAAGCAGGAATGAGCGAATTAATGCATGTATATATACATCATATATTGTTAAATCTTTCAGAGACATATTAAATGGTTTAATAATGATAATAGTGTTTCTGGGATGACCCTTTTTTAAAAACAATTCATGAGCTTTCGGAGTTCTTAGCGGCTCCGTCGTCAGATGGTATATTACAAGAGAAGACAATTAAGGTTTTCAACAAAATTTCAAACAGGACACGAGCAGTGAGGAATGCGGCACTTCAATGCAGCATAACACAGCAGGGACTGTAAAACAACACACTTGAAATAAAAACTACCACGTAGTAAAAAACGGTAGACTATAAAATACATTACAATTGACATCCCTAATTCTCCCCCACCCCTCCCCCAATACTACTGCTCGTCAATATTAGCCACTCTCCAGATTGTCGACCATTCTAAACCCCTATCCCGATTTAGCTCTGGTCGCGACTTTCTAATATGGTAAGATTCTAACAGTTTTCCTTTTCCTAAAATGTGTTTCACGTCCCAGAATCTCCACATCGTTCCAATTGATATCGTGTCGAGGAAATTGATAGGGGAAATCAAGGAAATTGATACCGTATACAGGAAGTCCACCCACACCAACGTCTACCTGCGGCAAGAGTCGAACCACCCCCAAAAGGTAAAGCAAGGTGTCATGCGCTGTCTTGCTGAAAGGGCCCGGAAAATATGCGACGACGACAGCATTAAGTTTGAACTATCCACCCTTGACAAGATCTTCGCCGCTAACGGCTATCGAAAGAAAAGCGCTACGTCTGCTGCACGAAAACACAAAGACCGAAAAAGGAAAACGGATAACGGGCTGAGATATATTTCAGTTCCATATTACCCGGGCGTTGGAGAGCGCCTGGAACGCCGCCTGAGGCCCCTGGGAGTTGTCATCGTTCATGCGTTTGGCCAATCTTTAAAAAACAGACTGTGTCAACGTCTCAAAGACCGAAGAGATCGGGGACAAAACTCGGGAACCATATACCGCCTAACATGCGAATGCAACGCAACGTTCATTGGCGAGAGTGGTCGGCCGCTGGACAAGCGCCTGAAGGAACACCGGAACGCTCTCTCCAAGGCCCAACCCGAAAAGTCCACAGTTGCCGAACACGCTGTAGATACTCAGCACGATATCAATTGGAACGATGTGGAGATCCTGGGACGTGAAACACATTTTAGGAAAAGGAAGCTGTTAGAATCTTACCATATTAGAAAGTCGCGACCAGAGCTAAATCGGAATTGGGGTTTAGAATGGTCGACCATCTGGAGAGTGGCTAATATTGACGAGCAGTAGTCTTAGGGGAGAGGTGGGGGAGAATTAGGGATGTCAATTGTGATGTATTTTATAGTCTACCGCTTTTACTACGTGGGAGTTTTTTTTTCTTCAAGTGTGTTGTTTTACAGTCCCTGCCGTGTTATGCTGCATTGAAGTGTCGCATTCCTCACTGCTCGTGTCCTGTTTGAAATTTTGTTGAAAACCTTAATTGTCTTCTCTATACCATCTGACGACGGAGCCGCTAAGAACTCCGAAAGCTCATGAATTGTTTTTAAAAAGGGTCATCCCAGAAACACTATTATCATCATATATTATATACATGGATATATGTATACATATACAAATGCCTATAAATACATATATGTATATACGTATGTATGCATATACAAATGCTTATAAATATATATATATATATATATATATATATATATATATATATATATATATATATATATATATATATATATATATATATATAGATATATATATATATATATATATATATATATATATAGTATATATAAGTATATATATATATATATATATATATATATATATATATATATATCTATATATATATATATCTATATATATATATATATATATATATACATGTTTTCATATATATAGGCTTCTATTCTCTAAGATAATGACGTAGTCAAGGGTAATATTTTACCAATTTCTAGCTTGTCAATTCTGGAATTCCCGATTTAAAAAACCGTCGATGGTTAATCTTTGAAGCAGTATTCGACTTAGCGCCAATTTTTGCAGATGGTGATGGGTAGGCGACATTTAGTACCTTGATGATGACAGAAACACGGAGTCTTTCTTCATAACAGTGAGTTTCATTATGTGTTTGGCTTCACAGGGCGGTTAAAGACAGGATGCGGCCATTTGACCTAAATACCCAGCCGTCGATCCTCGGAGAGTGTTTATTGCGGCCGTTATTCAGACGACAATAGCGATGCCTCACGCCGTCTGATGTCCCACACCGCCTGACGGCTCACGCCGCCTGACGTCTCACACCGTCTGACGTCTCACACTGATCACCTGCACTCACCACCGCACACTTCACAGCACTCCAACAGCACTCAGAACAACATCAGAGCGGCACTCGCGATGGCACTCACCATGCTCTTGGTAGCCTCACTACGCCAGTCGTGTCGAGACTCACCAGTGTCCCTGACACCCAACACTGGCACGCAACTTCCAGCCACGGAGGATACGGCGGTGGCTAGCTCATCGCAGGGCGGCGGTGGCGGGGCGGGAGTTGGGCGAGCGAGCCCGCCTCTCCTGTCAGCGGCGTGTGATGAGCAGCACATCGGCCAGTGCAGCATCACGCAACACATACATCAGATGGCGCACACCGTCGAGCGACACATTCCGCCACTGCACGCGCTCTGTTTTGACGTGGATAACAGAACGCGGCAGTCACTGAGCATCGCGTAAACAGTTTCCCATCCGACCGTGACATCGTGTCATCCATTTCAAATCCGACCGTGACATCGTGTCATCCATTTCCCATCCGACCGTGACATCGTGTCATCCATTTCCAATCCGACCGTGACATCGTGTCATCCATTTCCCATCCGACCGTGACATCGTGTCATCCATTTCCCATCCGACCGTGACATCGTGTCAATCGTTTACCATCCGACATAAGCAACGTGTCATCTGTTTTCCATCCAGCATCCTAGGGCCAGTGACTAGTAGACCAGCACGGCGCTGATCGGCCTACGAGCGGAGTCCCGCACTATGACAGACACGTGATTATGCCATGGCTTCTTCTTTTTGATTGAACAGCTGACCTAGTGTACGGTGTTGGGGCGACAGACAGCAGTTTACACGTCACTCTCAGTCGCCCACGTTGTAAGGGTGATAAGCACGCGTTTGGAGCATGATACGTGCCATGATGATGCCCTCTGAGGTGAAATAACACAACGTGACACTAAACCTATGACGGGACACTGACATTTAAGATAGACGTTGAAATAGACTGCACACATGAACATATTCGTGCACTCAAACCTGCAACATTGAACTGGCTATTAACAATTATGAGACCAACGGAACAATTTCTAACACAGTTAAAAAGAAACATAGGTATAGTTTCAAGTCTTAGTTGTCTGTGTATGCTATGGCTTCAACACGCATACACTGTATTTTTCTCAAAATGCCTCGAAGCAACCCAACATAAAGAGGAGCTTATAATCGCGATTATCTATATATGGTTTTTATTTTGCTCATGCCGGTATCAATCGTCAATGTTTGCACACAAAAGCCGCAGACAAGTTTGTTGTTGAGGAAGGCGTGGGGAACGGTGGCATTGTAGATTAATTCTGCCGTAGCTTTTTATTGGGGGCGCGAGATCAATGAATGGCAGTCAATGGTTCTAAATTTGGTGCCAAGTATACCCATTGAAATAAATCCTGCTTCTGGTGCATCCCAAGTTTGCGCCGGGTTTCTTGTTCAAATCCAGCGCGGACCGAGTCGCAGGGACGGGCGGGAGTGTGGCGTCGCTCTGCCGCGCTTCTGAGCATCAGGATGATTTGGTTTTGCAAAGGGGAATACACAACTTACCATCAGATGCGCCCATGAACCACAACCGTCAGCTGGCCAAACCATCAGATGCGCCCCTAAACTCCAACCATCTGCTGGCCATACCATCAGATGAGCCCCTAAACTTCAACCATCAGCTGGCCATGCCATCAGATGCGTCCCTAAACTCTAACCATCCGCTGGCCATACCATCAGATGCGCCCCTAAACTCTAACCATCAGCTGGCCGTACCATCAGATGCGCCCCCAAACTCTAACCATCAGCTGGCCATACCATCAAATGCGCCCCCAAACTCTAATCATCAGCTGGCCATACCATCAAATGCGCCCCCAAACTCTAACCATCAGCTGACCATGCCATCAAATGCGCCCCCAAACTCTAACCATCAGCTGGCCATACATCAGATGCGTCCCTAAACTCCATTAATTAGCTGGTCGCCAATGCTTGAAGACAGCTAGTCCGGACCGAAGTTGGTTGCGTAGTACAGGCAATTTATCACCACAGACAGCATGGTTAGCACTCGTCACCTCTGTCATGCAGCTAATTACCAGAGAGGCGAAGCTCAAGAAAGTCTAATGCGCCCACCGGGCATATACGAGAAAAAACAACAAATGGTGGAATTGGCTCGAGCCGACCCAATCATTTTTTTCAGATCTGAATAGCCTCTTTTTCGTTGTTCAAGCGATTTAGCTTCGCCATCTTCACTCAGAATCAAACATTGTTCCATGAATTTCAGCTTATATCTTAAGCTAAAGCTTAGTCTTAAGTCTCGCGGGTGGCCATTTTACGCCTTCCTCCCCCCCCCCTCTGAGGTTTTCTGTGGATAGTGAAGAAACGGCACACGGCAGCGCGCCGAAATTTGGCATTTGACAGTTTAACATGCTTGACAGTTGTGAAAATTTTGAAGTCAGATCACCTACGGTCACCGAGTGATTCATGGTCATGTAAGATCACCTCCAAAAAAGTTTACCCAGCCGCAACGCTCTAACAGATAAAGATATTTGAATGAAACTTTGAGCGTTTGCTTTTATTTTTGGGTGCAATGAAGCGAACCAAATTAATTTTTGAATTCTTCCTTTTTGATGACTTATTTATTTCGCATATTTGCCCATTGGGGGTAAAGTCGAAGATTCTGGCTAAAGTAAGCACTTTGAATGAGGGAAAGTTGACTTAGAACAACGAACGTTTCCCGGTGCGCTCTGCCCATTAGAAAAAGAAACATGCAAGAACATTGAAAACACCAAATGTTGAAATTTTGCAAGGATTAAAATGTTGATTTCTTTCGTGGCCAAATATTTTGGGGCCATGGTTGATTTCACCTTCCATTTCTGATCCCAAATAATTTTTATATAATTTTGGGGTGATTTAGGACCATACTCGTCGAGCGCTTTACGATGAGACCAATTTCGTTTTAGTGCAACGCATAGTTTGGAGATTAGAGGGAAGCTTATAATGACCCACTCCTCCGGGACGGGTTGTGAGGATCTGACCTTGAAGACGTTAAAAGTTAGAAAAATGGTTAAAGCAAAGCGCCTTTCATCACAATATTTACTCTGAAATCCTCACACTATTGGACAACACGGAGTTTTGTGGCGACCATCGATCGCCTGGTTGTGTCATACCACGTGGCCTGCGTGTCCCAAGGCGAGCGATCCGCCTGTTCAAAGACAGTGAAATATCAGCATTGGGTGTCATTAGAGGCACTGGACGAGCGACGACAAAGCCGGGCAAAATGTCCTCCAGGGTGCACCTGGCAGCAGCACGTGGCGGCAGGGAGCGGATCGACCGTCTGCAACCGCGCTCTCTTGACGGCCGTGGAACCATCGCCTTATTGTGGCCGATTTCGCAGGAAGTGCAGCTAATTCAAAACTACGTATGATCGATTTGAGTAATTCGCTACCGTGCACTGAAGCTTGAGCTGCGCGCGCCATGCTGAGTAGGGCAGGTTCATTTTGAGAAAGTGCCTTCAATGTGGCATGGCACATTGAGCAACTAATCCACTTCCGTTGAAATTGACACTCGCCATGCTCGTCGGCATGAATCACTCCGGCCGTTTACTCAGGATTCACGACGGACGATGGTCTCAGACACTTGACACTCAGGCATGACGTCGAGTTACGAAGGACACGGGAGCCTCACCGCTGGGTTGCAGTGGTGGAGGGTGTTGGGCGAAGATCCGCTCCCTTGTCGAACATCGCGCACGTATATCACACTTGAATGCATGCCGAATTTTCGAAGTAGCACGGAGGACACGGCGCATCACGGCTCTTTCTGTGTCAGTGTTCCGCTCAGTTTGTGCTGAACACAATCGATCAGCGCGACACCTTACGCCACGTGACCACGTGACCGTCGGTTTGTCGAGCCATAAACATTGGGATATGATCTTTCCATACACGTTTTTTTGAACAAATAAGTGCACTTAGGAGACAATAGTGATGATAATAATGGCAAAAGGTGGTGCAAATCAACACATCAAGAACAATTCCGCGTCAGGGTGAAGAAGCGGAGATTCGAAGCGCTGTTGCAAGATAAGTATTAAGGTTTCAAAAGCGGTCGGCAAATGCAAGTCGGGTCCGACCCGGTCCATACAATCCTATGAACGTGTTTCGTATATGCACGGACGAAACAGGTAGAGCTCGACCCTCGGTGGTCACTAAATGCCGCGCTGAACGATTGTGCACGGCACAAACTGAGCGGTTTTATGTACACGGCATAAACTGAACAGTTGTGCACGGCACAAACTGAACGGTTGTGCACGGCACAAACTGAACGGTTGTTCACTGCATAAACTGAACGATTGTGTACGGCATGAAGTGAACGATTGTGTACGGCATAAAGTGAACGATTGTGTACGGTATAAACTGAACGATTGTGTACGGCATGAAGTGAACGATTGTGCACGGTATAAACGGAACGGTTGTGCACGACATAAACTGAATGGGAAAAATGAGCGACGGGGGGGACCCGAAAAACCCCCTTTACCCCCCCTATATTTTTAAAAAAAATTAAAAAAATAAAAAAAAAAAAAAAAAAAAAAAAAAAAAAAAAAAAATAAAAAAAAAAAAAACCCCCCTAAAAAAAAAAAAAATTAACAAATTTCTTTCCAAAAAAAAAAAAATAATTTTTCCTCTTCCTTTTTTGTGTGTGTTTGTTTTTTTTTGTGTGTGTGTGTGTGTGTGTGTGTGTGTGTTTGTTTGTTTTTGTGTGTGTGTGTGTGTGTGTGTGTGTGTGTGTGTGTGTGTGTGTGGGTGGAAAAAAAAAAAACTCCCCCAGGTGGCTGAAGGTCCTTCCTAGCATAGATTACGTTGTTCGTGATTTCGACTGGGACATATCAGAGATGAACACAAACATTATATCATAATATATTTCAAATTAATATTTAATTAGTTTTAATCAGTTATTATAGCGTTCAGTTTATAAACAATAACCATTTGGTCTTTGCAAGTGTGCAAAAGCAATGTTGGAAGCATGGTTTTCTGGCATAATCGTAATTAAGCCAGTTTGTATTTCTGATCTCAGGCTTCCAGATACGGCAGTCCAATAGATCGGTCGGGGTTTGAGCCTCCTACTTGTAAGCTGGTGGCAATGTTTATTATGAGTGGCGTGAGCACGTCGGGCATCATGCATAGATGCTGTATATACATGGCTGATATCCATTAAGTACGACAAGTCATTAGTTACAAGAGCATTGGAATGTAGAGTCACGTCATGGTGCATATCACTGATGAACCATATTTCTGAGTGGTTGTTTTAGGCTTATTAATGTGCATGCAGTGCACTCTCGCATGCAGTTTTCGGAAATTACCATCCAATTGATTCGCATTCCGGTGCAAGTATACTGCCGTAAAAGATATACCCATGCGTACCTGAGAAAGGTGGTAAGTAAGTACTATCTAATAAATTATAACTAAATAAATACATCTGTTGCTTTTCACATTGACGTGCATGCCCTTACAAGTCAATTTGTGAAAGATACTATCCAGTTGTCCGCTGAAAGTGATGATCCATCTTTGCCACTGCATCAGCTCACTGACCAGCATAGTGGGAAGGTCCACAGTCTCACTAACCAGTAGACAGGTCTGTAGTCTCACTGACCAGTAGACAGGTCTACAGTCTCACTGACCAGTAGACAGGTCTGCAGTCTCACTGATCAGTAGACTGGTCTGCAGTCTCACTGATCAGTAGACAGGTCTGCAGTCTCACTGACCAGTAGACAGGTCTGCAGTCTCACTGATCAGTAGACAGGTCTACAGTCTCACTGACCAGTAGACAGGTCTGCAATCTCACTGACCAGTAAACAGGTCTGCAGTCTCACTGACCAGTAGACAGGTCTGCAGTCTCACTGATCAGTAGACAGGTCTGCAGTCTCACTGATCAGTAGACAGGTCTGCAGTCTCACTGACCAGTAGACAGGTCTGCAGTCTCACTGACCAGTAGACAGGTCTGCAATCTCACTGACCAGTAAACAGGTCTGCAGTCTCACTGACCAGTAGACAGGTCTGAAGTCTCACTGATCAGTAGACAGGTCTGCAGTCTCACTGATCAGTAGACCGGTCTGCAGTCTCACTGACCAGTAGACAGGTCTGCAGTCTCACTGACCAGTAGACAGGTCTGCAGTCTCACTGATCAGTAGACAGGTCTGCAGTCTCACTGATCAGTAGACAGGTTTGCAGTCTCACTGACCAGTGTAGAGATTCGCAGTCTCACTTATCAGTGTAGCCAGGCTCCTAGTTGACAGGTTTGCAGTCTCCCTGACCAGTGGGCAAATTCGCAGTCATGCGCAAATTAGCTAACCAGCTTTGATGCTGTTCGCCAAGTTGACTGCGATTGATGGCTTCATGTCAATGTTTTGTATTCCTCTGCATCATGATGTTCTGTTACATCACTTCCATGAGACTTGTAACATTCAAAGCCATACGAGTTAATTGGCATTTCTGATCTCTGCTGCTTTAGATGTTAAACGTTGTGTGGCATTCCAATTAAGCAGGCATTTGTTGCCGACGACTGAAGGATGGTTTTCACCCAGATGTAATTGGTTGTGCTTGAGAAGCTTGGTACGTTTGACCAACCTGATGGTCAGATATCGTTTTCATGCGACTAGAAGACAACCCGTACTCCTGTCTCCCTATTCCTGACCACATCAGAGCTAACTATTACAACGGATCAATTCCGAATTAATTTATAATAATCGCATGCTATGGCAATCCTAAATTCAAATGATGATTTCTGCTATAACCATTTTACAATTTTCTTCTTTCCTTATCTTGGAAATTGCTTTGTTCCCAGAGTTACGATGCTATTCCGTGGACAGGTCAGACGACCTTTTTAAATTCCTTGGCTCTAACTCAATTTGGAGCTAAATCGTGAGAGCGCGGAATCCGCTCCACCGGCTGGGGAAGATGGTGAAATGCGTTGTTTAGTGTGGGCCAATTGCCATCGGTTACTGTGGCTCACCGGCATTTTTCTACGAACGAAAAGAAAAAGGCCGACCTGTTGGTGTAGGAATCCCTATCAGCCGCCTGTCAGGTGCACTCCATCGTATTACGCCCTCGCCTGCGAGGATTGTCATCTTGTGATCGATATGAGCGACACATAACCACCCACAATCACGCGCTTAACTGCACCCTACCCACACCACAATCTAGAAACAATTCATTTCGTCGTAAAAGGTCGTCATAACGTCTAAAACCGCGGCTTGAGCTATGAGGTTAGCTGTACCCAATTGAACGGTGTAGATGTCAAAACGTCGCCAAGACACGCACACCCATAACCCGCCTACGAAATTAAAACAACGTGCTCAGCATGACACTTGGATCAATATCAAGGTGGACGCGCAGGGAACACCACAGCACTGCCGCCCCACCAGTCCCTGCAGTTGTAGTTGATGCGGTACCATTGCCAGTTCAAGCGATGACATGGGAATGGCTCAGGAGCAGCCGGACCGTTCACGGTATCATTGCCAGTTCAAGCGATGACATGGGAATGGCTCAGGAACAGCCGGACCGTTCACGGTACCATTGCCAGTTGAAGCGATGACATGGGAATGGCTCAGGAACAGCCGGACCGTTCACGGTACCATTGCCAGTTCAAGCGATGACATGGGAATGGCTCAGGAACAGCCGGACCGTTCACGGTACCATTGCCAGTTCAAGCGATGACATGGGAATGGCTCAGGGACAGCCGGACTGTACACGGTATCATTGTCAGTTGAAGCGATGACATGGGAATGGCTCAGGGACAGCAGGACCGTACACGGTATCATTGCCAGTTGAAGCGATGACATGGGAATGGCTCAGGGACAGCCGGACCGTTCACGGTACCATTGCCAGTTGAAGCGATGGCCTGGGAATGGCTTAGGGACAGCCGGACCGTTCACGAACTCACGGCACTCGTGACGCGGACACGGTTCAGTCAGCTGCGCCACCCGTCGCATCTTCGCCGAAAAACATCGATACAGGAGCGGCGACAGCGGCGCCATCGACCGACCGGCCGCGGCCGCACGGCGGACTGGCCGCGCCTGAGCAGCGCCGGCGTTGCCCGGCTCGTGGCCCGGCGGTCAGAGCGGCGCGGTGCGGCGCCGCCTCGTACCGGACCGCCCGGCATCACGCACGGGCCGCCGACTTGCCGCCCCACCTCACGCGCAGCCTGTCGGCTCGACCTTTCCACGCCAGGCGCCGGTGGCAGGCGTCGGCCGGCGCTGCTCGTCGCTAGCGTGTTTCTCGCGGCTCGGGTCACGTCCAGCAGCGCGGCAGCGTGCCATCGGCTGACGAGGCGTCACTGGCGACACCCTGGAGACCGGCCGGTCCGCTGGGACCGCCTAGCGTGTCGATGCTGGCCACATGGGCCGAGGTCACGTCACATGTCACCGGCTGCCGGCCCACGAGGTCATCGCCTGGCAGAGCAGCAGCAGAGGCGGCCACACGCGGAGCAGTCCGCAGCCGACAGCTGTCTGCATGGCGGCCGGGTGGTCGTCTGTGGAACAGCCCGAGCCGTCAGTGTTGTACGTCATCGACATCTGTGGAACAGCCTCAGCCGTCAATGTCGTACGTCATCGACATCCTCATGGCGGCCGAGTGGTCGTCTGAAGAACAGTCCGAGCCGTCAGTGTTGTGCGTCATCGACATCTGTGGAACAGCCCCAGCCGTCAATGTCGTACGTCATCGACATCCTCATGGCGGCCGGGTGGCCGTCTGTGGAAAAGCCCCAGCCGTCAATGTCGTACGTCATCAACATCCTCATGGCGGCCGGGTGGTCGTCTGCGGAACACCCCAAGCCGTCAGTGTTGTACGTCACCGACATCTGCACCCTTCGGCCATCATCCATGTCTCACAGCCGTCACCGCCGCCTAATCGACCACCAACGCCAGTCGGTGTCACGCTCCACCAACCACGGCTGGCAAGTTGATGCGGCCGAGTATTTTTAGCTGGTTTAGCATTGGCTTAAATCGACTGGATAACACTAGCTTCACGGTCCTACTGGCTAAAGCTTGCCAAGATTTCGGCATGCTTGTGACTGAATTGCTCTGGTCCTTGTGAAATGGCATAAACTGAACATACATGCGTACACAAATACGACTTGTACACCATATATATATATGCACACACACATACATGTCTATGCACACACACACACACACACAACACATATATATATATATATATATATATATATATATATATATATATATATATATATAAATATATATATATATATATATATATGTGTGTGTGTGTGTGTCTGTGTGTGTGTGTTTGTGTGTGTGTGTGTCTGTGTGTGTGTGCTTGTGTGTGTGTAATTGCATATATGGCCATCATTTAAGTAAAGAACACTTCTGGGACAAAGACAACTTTTCTCTGAGGGATATTTTCCAAACTGAAAAAAAAATCGGATGGTTACTAAATGCTGATATTTTGCTAGCAAATTCCTTCTGTGGTGTGCCTTGCGTATAGACGTCCATAGCTCCCTGTGGGGTGGGTTCTACCAACCAAATTGGCAACACTAATTGCTTCCATGCATTAGGCCCAACCAATCATTTTCAGACTTCTCCTCTCATGGCTGGACGGCTCTGTTTTGAAGCTGCTTTTAGTGGCGAGTAAGGAGGATGTTTGCTTCCTTGGCCTATCCGTTTCTTAACCCGCCTTTCGGTCAGATCCTCCCACCCCGGGGGAGGGGATTGTTGTTGTCAAAGACCTCTCTTCTCTAACTTCTAAATTAATCGGTGCACGAAAGCCAATCTAGTGTCATCGGAACATCCTCGGCGAATTAGGTCTGTAAATGACCTCACTTTCTATTTTAAAACCATCTTGAGACCAAAAAATGGCGGTTTTTCGGAAAAAAATGAAACTTTTCAAACATATTTTATCTCTCCATCTCTGGTGAGGACACAGAGTTGATGTGCACGCCATTTGATGGCTAATTGCACTGCGAATATTACACAAATAGTCACATTGATCCATTATGGGCCAAGACTGCCAATGACTTTAGGTCACTGACCTGCCCTAAAACACAAATTTAACATATGCGTATTGCAAGCACCTTATATTTGTAATCATGTATTAAGCTTCATCTAAATACATTTTCAAGTGTAGTAGCCTACAATTTTCATTGTTATAGGACAATGACCTAGGATGGCTTTGACCTTGACAGTTATTCATAGTTTTGGTTGAATTGGGTAATTTACGTCGTGCAATTCACGTTTGATACTATTTAGGCTATGCAAACTCGAAATACACGCTAAACAGGAGTGTCTAAATAAGTTTTGCTCACTTGGTTCACTTTATCTTGATCTTGCATCAGGTCTCTTGACGGAGGTCAATCAAATTGGATCAGAACTCCTCATATTTATGCATGCATACCAAGGGAAAACAATGCGGTTATAAAAACATGCAAAATACAAAATAGGCAATTGGTCCAAAAATGTCTGCGACCTCAGGTCACTGACCTGACCGCAAAGAGAAATCCAGCATATACGCCTTGTAGACACCGCTCGATTGTATTCACATAGCAAGTTCTGCCTCAAAATATTTTCATTTAGATGAGTTATCGACACTGAAGCAATTTTGGACGTGAACCAATTTGACCTAAGCTAGGTCAATGACCTGACATGACCTGAGGTTGAAACTATCACACCAGACGAAGACAAATTAAGGAAAAGGTCCTGAAGCTTTCGCGGCGCTTCGAACCGCCGTTTTTCCATATTACGGAAAACCTTTAGGGGGGGGGGGGGTCATAAGATGATCCAGAGACACGGGTTAAACACTTTTTTTGGCCTTGCTTATATTTGTCCCCTACTTTTTCTAAATCGACTATTTATATCGAGATTGCCACATCTTCTGCGTCCCTGACGTTGCTAGGGACAACCTACCGTGGCGTAAAGTGTCGGCGTCATCTGGTACGGGTATCAGCTTGATGCGAGAAGAAGCAGAAGTCCATCAGAGGAAGCCCATCGAAATTGGCCAATATCGGTTCTCTTGAGCGACCTTTTAGTAATCTTCTCTAATATATTATGTTTACCTTATCAAAACGATCACCTGTTCTTTTGCTTCTTTTATGAGTGAACCTGTATTAAGTTGGAGCGAGTTTCTGATGGTGGTGATGTGTAGTCAAGATGGTGGAGGTGGTGCAGTCAAGATCAATATCGTTGATAATATCACCGGCCGTGAAGTGATGTGATGCAATCTTGGGCGAAAGCCTTTGCATCGGCCACCCCAGCATTCAGGTTGGTTGTGTCAGCATTGAGTTCCGTACTGATGTAAACATAGTGGACAGGTGATTGCGGTGCATGTCGTGTACGAAGCGTAAAAGGAAAAGACCAGTAACTTATGTGGAATTGTTAAGTGCCGTATTGATGCTTGAAATGATATTGGCTGAAATTAGACATTCATACTGTGTGGGGTGCTTACATGGATAGGACAGCGATAATACACAAAAAGCGAAGGTTAGATGTCATGTTGCACATTTCTGGATCTATAAAACGTGTACGAGTCAATTTTAAAAGACACCTTGCTTTCTTGTCCACCTCTTCCTTGGACTGGAAACTGCTTGGCAAACAGCTTCCATCGCTTGTTGTGAATACATCTCGCATCCATCCCGTATGCTTTTTACCAATCACGGCAAACTGGAAATGAGAAAGAAGAAAGGGCAGTCAAAATTGACGAACTGCGGGAATATTTCAACTGCTGACTTAAGTGGCTTGTCCAGAAGTGTAGCCTGGCGTCTTTCCAAATGGACGGCACCTTCACTCTCCCAGAGCTTTGTTTATGTTGCCTGATACGGGGGGAAATTTAGTATGAGCAGTGAAGGTACTCCGCTGCGACGCAAAGTGAGGGAGAGGGACAGGTACTCCCAAAATCCCGGAAACAAAGATATATCGGTGACACCGAATATTCGGGCTGGGTTGGACAAATCGCGTGAGCGCGAAAGCTCGGAGCCCCACGGCGAGACGCTGGCAAGGTGAAGTCAAGGTTGTGCATTTCCGAACATCCACGAAACGCGGTTTTTCATGAACTACACCCATGTCGGCACATATTCACATGTCCGTTGCACCCCCACCCCATTCATCCCTGATTCAGTGGATGTGCCCTGACCACCGACGTGGACGCTGTTCCTGGTGCCCCTCGCACGTCAGGGGCAAAGTGTTATATAGAAAAGGTGACAAATATGCAAATGCCCGTTTCCCGGGCTTCACATCCTGGGAAGTTTTTACCGTTGTAGCCGACATGAACTAATCGCAGGGGGCAGTGAAAACGGTGTATGTGGTTTTAAGGATTGCTCTTGCACGGTCATAGCTCCATGTGTATACAGTGTTGGGTTTCCCACACCGCTCTAGCACATACATTTACTAGTTTCTGGATCCGGTTCTGAGTATCGTATGCCGCATGTGCATATCCTGATGCGCAGTAGCGGATCTGCGGAGTACGAAAGCGTTCACGGTGTCCTTCGTCACTTCAAA
The DNA here is from genome assembly GCA_034440615.1 of Ashinkailepas kermadecensis. Classification (NCBI taxonomy): domain Eukaryota; kingdom Metazoa; phylum Arthropoda; class Thecostraca; family Neolepadidae; genus Ashinkailepas; species Ashinkailepas kermadecensis. Next base: position 186,868 of record JAOTOM010004733.1, read on the forward strand.
ACTGAGCCATGGTGATCCTGCAAGGCCAAGCGGGCTCTCATTTCGAATCCCGACATTTATTTAGTTTTGACCAGACTTGATCTGACTTGACCATGAATGGTTTCAAATGATTATATATCGTTGAGCATCATGTCAAATGTTATCTTGTCATTAGGTCTTTGACGTCGCGGATGATGCAACGTGTGTTCGGCGTTGCAATTGTTGCAGATTAGGCAACAGTACCACAGCAACCTCAAAGTAGTGGCAAAGTGGGTTTGCAACCAGGATTTTTATTTCTGACGACCGATAACCCGAAAAGCCAGCGGCCGATCCTTAAAACCAAAATCCTTAACGTGCGTCAAAACAAGCCAGTCAAGTCATACATAGCTAGCCGAAATGAAAGGTGCGACGCACCTATTTTTTAGATCGCTGTCCACGAATACTAACGGGCAAGACTATTATTTTGGAAGTCGTTGAAACTTGTCGAAATACGAAGAATTGGAAGATTATTTACTAGTAAAACTCATCACTCTCTTCATAAAGCAATCAGTACGGAACCATGGCCGCCGTCAAGGTGAAGAGACAGTCCAACACTCCACCTCATTCTAAAGCCTAAACTTTTGGCGAAATACTAATACTGTCTGGCTGCTATGTTCACTTCATAGCATTGAGACGTACCCATGCGCATAGGACAAGGCCAGTTGGTTTGGCAGTTGAGTGTTTGCCGAGTGTTTGCCGAGTGTTTGCCAGTTGGTTTGGCAGTTGAGTGTTTGCCGAGCCAATTGTAGCCTGGCCGCTAACATAACTTCAGCCGTGTGTCATCTTCTCCTGGAGTTAGTGGCACAAAGTAGAGTAATTTAGATCTTCAGTGGCACACCCACCGGGCAGCTGTCATGGCAACCATGGTCACGGTAAATGTCGACCAATTCATTCAAATTATAGCTTTGCTAGTTTCCTGAGGACAAGGAAAGGGTAACTTGACCACTTAGATGAAGCAAACGCCTCGTTGATTTTCTTTTCCTTAAACAAGGGATACACAAATTATGCACTTTCGGCAGTTGGTTTGTTCCATTGATTACAAATTATATTTTGTTGCGCCTTCCATGTTTCTAGTTTGTACTGTGTACCCTAGCCCTGTGGGATTCTTTCTTTTATTCGCACCTTGATCCATCCTAAATTAACGTTCCCTCCCTTCCCGCCAGTCCATCTCTTAGCTATTGCAGGCAAACCGTTTCAGACAGCGATCTGAAATTTCGATTATCTGATAAAACTACTTTGCACATACCTTGGGACAACGACAAAGTTCAGGTCGTATCAGGTCACTTAGATAGGAAGTCTTAGATTGAGTGCATGTCAGGGAAATTTGTGCTAAAACGCGATGAAATTGCATACATATCAGCATTAGGGGACGTTCATCATTCTGTACTTAATGCATGCTTAATTAATCAAATATAGCTAGGAGGAGGTGAGTTTTCGACTTTTCCCACTTGGAATAAGGTCAATGATCTGTTCTAGGTCATAAAAGAGCATTTACCTATGCTGCAATTTTAGGCTCTACATACATACATTAAAAAGTAACCTCAAGCAGATATCCGTAACTTCCTCTTATTATCAAGAGAACCCATCAAAGTGCCCACACAGAATCCACCTACCACAAAACCAGTCAAGTAAAGTCACTGATCTTTTCCGGCATTTGGCACCTTGTCTCCTCCGAATGGCACTGGAAGGGGTTGGTACGACCCATGACAATTCCAATTACAGCAGGTGAAAAAAGCAAAACCAAACTGCCGTGCAGCTTGCTACAATATCTCGTTAATGATACAAATCATGAGACCAGGGCGAGGGTAAAGATGAGATTTTCTCAAGAGTCGAGAAGGTTTGCAAGTTTTTCACATATTTTGATAAACATGCTGATCATGTGCGTAGAAGCTGTAGCTGTGTGCGCGAAAGACTCTCGCTATACGAGGGATAAATGTCTTCCTTGGTGGTACATACATGGGCTTGCATCCAAGTAGTCCGAGCTTTGAAGCAGATAGTCCTTGAAGTGGACATGAATGCCACGAACGCGGTGTGATCAATTACATTGGGAGGAGGGCAAATTACATATATATATATATATATATATCCATATATATTATCGTTAGCATACCTATGTGATTCTCGGAATTGGGGTGGGGGGGGGGGGGCAGATAGGCAAGTCCTGCAGGACTCACTCAGAATCCCTAAAAAGTCATGCAAGATCATTGTGTGCGATTTTGAAATCCTGCAGTACCTCTGCGTGCCCAGCAAGCACACTACGACATCATCAGAACGTCGTATTTTTGTCGAGTTGTATTTTATGTCGTCGGCACGTTGCCCCAATGTCGTGAAAGCAATCTTCGAGCGTAGGGTTTTCTGTGGTCGTCATATCACTTGCAGCTGACGTTTTCATATGACTTGGTGGTAGCATTAGCGGATGACTTGCGGAGGATGTGCAGAAGGCATGATTGGTGTTCTCTGGTCGCATCTACTTCTTTCTTGTGGTGTTGAGTCGAAGAGTTTCTCAGCGTAATACTGCCTAGCCAAAGTTAACATTGAAGTAGTGGCCGATGCATGGGAAGGGGAAATTGGTTATGTTTCACTTATATTGTATTGGGGTTAGCATCGGGGTGAATACGAATGAACCCCTCATCGACAACATGGATATGCCAACCCATCCTCCAACCACTTCTGGACCCGCCACTGCATTGGTGAAAGAACAGACGCATCCAGCTCACGTAAAAGGAGAGACGAGGGCGAAAGGCTGGCTTCAATCACATATTAGTGGAATCTATGACACCGGAAGGATTAGGGAGGGTAACACTCAATATTTCTTAAGGGGGCAGCGCCATAGCCAGCCTGATGAAGCAGCATTTGCGTGGCGAACACGCCTTTTTATCGACAGCATGGGGCCTCAAATCTAGCTTTATACGTGTACCGAAAACAACAGGAGCGCAGAGTGTCAACGGAGCGGGGGACGAGCATTCGGAATTCCTCCTCTAATTGGCTGGACGCCCGGACGACTTGTTTGTCTGCGGTAGGGCGGCTAGCGCCCGGGGTGAAGTGAGGAATTCCTCCTCTAATTGGCTGGACGCCCGGACGACTTGTTTGTCTGCGGTAGGGCGGCTAGCGCCCGGGGTGAAGTGAGGAATTCCTCCTCTAATTGGCTGGACGCCCGGACGACTTGTTTGTCTGCGGTAGGGCGGCTAGCGCCCGGGGTGAAGTGAGGAATTCCTCCTCTAATTGGCTGGACGCCCGGACGACTTGTTTGTCTGCGGTAGGGCGGCTAGCGCCCGGGGTGAAGTGAGGAATTCCTCCTCTAATTGGCTGGACGTCCGGACGACTTGTTTGTCTGCGGTAGGGTGGCTAGCGCCCGGGGTGAAGTGAGGAATTCCTCCTCTAATTGGCTGGACGTCCGGACGACTTGTTTGTCTGCGGTAGGGTGGCTAGCGCCCCGGGTGAAGTGAGGAATTTGACTGGCTGGAAGTGCGACGGAAAGGCGCTCCTGACCAAGGGAACGTTCCCGTTTGAGAATTTGGATTAAAGTCAACGTTTTCATCGGAGAGTGGTGCACACGTGAGCGGTTGCAATGTGGACCTTGGAGACAGGTGCTTCTTTCACTCAGTGGGGACGCCAAAAGTGATTATTCGCCGAAATTAATGAATGAGTTGTAATAGCGGAAAAAAACCGCATTGGAGAAACGTATCATGAATTGATTTCTTTGCACTTGACATGCTTACTAGCTATGTGCTACCGAGCATGTGTTCTTGTCTAGTAATTATTGTATTTTCACCATAATATTATTGGCAGCAGCCCTTCCGAGGAATTTCGTAGTCGCGCTGTGTTTTAGTTCTTTTTTAAACTAATGCTTGATCTTGAAACCGAATTTAAATACTATCTTCACGACAGATGACATGAGTTGCCTGGATATTCAATCTGTTCGCTTATGCATGACACGCATATGATCCTCCTGATAGTTTCTTGCGTCATTGCCGTTCATTTGATGATTTTTGCAGTGTGTTTTCCTCTTGCATGATGCCCTTCGCGTATTTAAGTTTATCAAAACCCGTAAATTGAAACAGTGATATTCACATACATGCAACAATTTAAATGATCTTTTTGAAGAACAATCCATTTTCATATTCATGCACACACCTATTTAGATAGATGCAAAATTAATTTCAGGTTTCCTGGTGCGGAAGTTTAACATATATTCTAGAGAAGTACGTATCATTCGCCGGGGAAAGATAAAAGACGAAGCAAAACTAGTAAAAATGCGAAGCGATGTGTGCGACCGCACTACTGATGCCGATGTTTAATCAACATAGTACCCAATTGACACATGTACACGCATATGTGGAATATATTGCTTTTCTTGGCATTGCCAGATATATTGAAAGGAGCTTTTGTCGTATGCGTTGCCTGTTTTCGTCTTCCCGTGGGATTCTATGAATTTCACTGTGGTATCCAATGAATTTCACTGTGGGATTCTGCAAAATTTACCTGTGGGATCATGCAATATTTCTCTGTTGGATCCTGCAGGATTTCTACGTGGGACATTGCAGGACTTCTACGTGTGACCCTGCAGGGTTTTTCTGGGGATCCTGCAGGATTTCTCTTTTGGATCTTAAAGGATTCTCTGTGAGATTCTGCAGGATTGCTCTGTGGGATCCTGCAGCATTTCCCCGTGGGATCCTGCATGATTCTCTCTGTGGGATCCTGCAGGAATTATTGTAACAAATTACCACAATAATCCTGTAGGGCTGTCCTGCACCATTTGTGCACGCCTGTCATACAGGAATCATATAGGACTTTATACTTGGTCCGCGGAGCAGCTCCATAGAGTTCCATGTCAAATTCAGCTGCATGACCGACGCAGTAGATGCGCCCCTAAACCTCCATGTCAAATTCAGGACATAGTAGGGCCAACTAGCCAACATTGAAGCAATGGCCGGCAAGCAAAGATGCAAAAATGACTCCACTGTTCAATATCTGTGTGAGTCAGTACTTACCTAGTGGCATGGACTTCGCTGGTCTGGCTTGTTTCAGGGTAACATTGGTCCTATCGATGTAGTCAGAAGAGAAGTAGTAGTCCTATCATACATTAGTAGTAGTAGTAGTAGTGGTAGTGGTAGTGGTAGTGGTAGTGGTAGTGGTAGTGGTAGTGGTAGTGGTAGTGGTAGTGGTAGTGGTAGTGGTGGCGGTGGTGGTGGTGGTGGTGGTGGTGGTGGTGGTGGTGGTGGTGGTGGTGGTGGTGGTGGTGGTGGTGGTGGTAGTAGTAGTAGTAGTAGTAGTAGTAGTAGTAGTAGTAGTAGTAGTAGTAGTAGTAGTAGTAGTAGTAGTAGTAGTAGTAGTAGTAGTAATCCTATCAGACAGAACAGTGTTATTTTCCCCCTTTCGTAATTAACTACTATGTCCAGCTTGGCAGTTTTGCTTGTGCAGATCGATGGTGTTTCAGATGATTGCGAGCGAGGGCGAAATCCATGCGATTGCACTCCCGTGTATATACGGAAACAATTCATCTAAGGCCCGGTTCGACCGTCACGCTTTTGAAACCACGATCACTTTTTTGTTACAAGGTTTCAATTTGCAATTCCTCGACTCGGAATCCAACAGTCATCATATAATTGTGACGTTTGCGGCATTCACTACCACATCTTCCTTGGAGTGCTATCATTTTTTTTAGTGGAAGAAAAGTTTTACAGCGGAACATATACGGTGCCGCTCCAGCCGACACCGACTAAGGTAGATCCAGCCATTCGACGGTCACCTGGTTATGTGGTCATGCCACGCGACCTGCGTGCCCTGAGGCCGATCGACCGACGTCAGGCTGCTTTTCAATGCATATCTCCGAAACAAGGGCTCAATTTGAGCAGTAAAGCTCCTCTGCTGAATATGGAACATGTATATCAACTTTGAATGGACCGTGCCGGATTGTCGAAATAGGGTTGACTTATTCCTGAAATTCTTGCACTTCCGCAAAAATTGGACGCAATATGGCGCATATCTTTCCGGGCTGCCGAGAGAGCGCAGTTGCGGTCGGTCGTAGGATTCATGCCGAGGTATGGTGCCCGATCATGTGCTTCCAGCAGGGAGGCCCGCTGCGCTGGACTTCTGGTCCCTCGCTTGTCCAACGTCCCCAGTTGCGTCCGATACCAATATTAACCGGCTCTCGCAGAGAAGTTAAGAATGCCTAGTGGTGTTACCGCAGTGCCGCTGGTGACAAATACGCATAGTTGTGAGCACATATGCTGTGAATACACCCTTAAATAGCCTTGTCGGAATAGCACCGCAAAATCACTGGCCTGGAAAGAAAAGGAACTGACGCGCGACTCCCACCAAAAACGTCTGCAGTGCTTACAGGCCACTGAAATCTTCTGCATTGCTGCTATATGCCTCATTACTTATCAATTCAAGTGCCTTTAATAAGATCAAGTCCAGCCGCCTACCAGTCCAGCCGCCTACCTACCTACCAGTCCGCCTACCAGTCCAGCCGCCTTTAATAAGATCAAGTGCAGCCGCCTACCTTCCGCCAGTGACGTCAACTCCGACTATTCCGACCATAGATGACGGAAGCTCTCACCGCCAACGTATCATTAATAAAGCGACTTAGGTTATCCTTACCACAAGCCTATCGCCAGTGATGACAAAGTTTACCACCCACTTACCATGTTAGATCTTATCATCGACATACCGGAGTGACTCTTACCATTCACCTGCCGTTAGCAATGTGAGCTACTACCACTGATCCAATGTCAATTATCACAATTCTTACTGCCCATTAATAGTTCCGCCCATTAATAGCAATTCTTACCGCCCATTAAGATCTCTAACCATCAATCCACCGTCAATGAAGGCAACGCTTATCGACCCCCCAACGATTAATATCGTGAACATCATGGCACGTGATGACTCTTACCGCCGATCTGCCGTCAGTGATGGCCAACTATTACGACATGCCTGTCATTGGTAGCGAGATTTGCCATCACAGACCTACCGTCAATGACGTGGACTCTGACGCTGGCCGACTGGCCCTCGCTCGGCCGGCAGGTGTAGTTTCCCGAGTCCCTCTGACGCGCCCGCGCCACCACCAGGTAGCTGGTGCTGCCTCGTGTCGTCCGCTCCGACTGCATGCTGATCCCTGACCGCGGCGACCTCAGGTCCAGCTTCACCCCGGCCTTGAGCCAGGTCAGGCTGATGGGCGGGTCGGCGGCGATGTGCAGCTCGCAGCTGAGGTTGATGTTGCTGTCCAGCTGGACGTAGCGGTCGACTGCCCCGGGGATTGTCGCCTGCGCCGCTGAGGGGCCGACGCAGAGGTCAGATAAGACGGGACAGAGCAGCTGGGGAACCAGGGGGTCACAGCAGCTGACTATAGGGCAGAGCCTACCATAGATCCTGAACCTACGAGATGGAGGCACAGACAACTACCAAGGACATCCAGCAACTGAATAGTAGAGGACTACCAGAGACATCCAGCAACTGAGGCACATAGGAATACCACGGATACCTAGCAACAGAGGAACAGAGGATTACCAGGAACACCCAACAACGAAAGCACAGAGGAATACCAGGAACACCCATCATATATAGTTCATAGCGTGATAGGGAGTGGACTTGAAGTATTTTTCGTTGATGTCACTATTGCAGAGGCACAGCCAAGGGGAGCCCCCACCCCCTTAGCAACCAAAAATACACTAGGTCAAACAAAAAGTTTTCAGATTTTTCACCACGCCATTTTCTTGATTGTGCCTCCCCTAAGAAAATCCTGGCTGCGCCGCTGATTATTTTCGTTGGATACCACGTGTCCTCCGAGGATCGGCGATCCTGTTTGGGTACATTGGATGACAGAGACGAAGATGCCACTACGTCGGGGATCATAATCGTCTGATTTCACGCTTCGTGGTGTTGATACCTATTTTGTTCGATCTCCCTCCGTTGGACGGACCTCGGTTAATAGCTCGGTCTGTCTCCCCGACTAATTTGCATACGCCACGGCAGCAGTGGCTCATGCCAATCCCAGCCAGATCAATGGAAACCAACCGCTATGTTGCAGAACTTTTAATTTGATTTTTATATCTGAAGCGCTTTTCGTTGCACTCAACCGAATAATTCAAGAAGTGCTGCATGAAACAAGTTGGGATGCTCCACGTCGCGATTGGCGCGCCTGCCACAGATGCATGTGTGTGTGTGTGTGTGTGTGTGTGTGTGTGTGTATGTGTGTGTGGCCGAGGGATCAAATTAATTGATCCACCCTCGTGTGGGAGCGATGCAGTATGCTGAAATGTGCCTTCCAATGCTACATGACGCCCACCTATTCGGTGCTGGATACAGCTGACGTCACGCATGACGTCAGCCACCAGACGTCACATGTAACGCCTGTCGTAGCCGAACAGCCATTTTCAGGTGCACAGCCTTGCTGCCATGCGTTGCCTTGCAAGCTGTTTTAAAACATGGCGTTCGCTTACTATGCTATAAGAAGGTTACTGCCAATAAATTGCCATTGAAGCTGCTTAAAATTGACACTGGTTTCAGATACTGCCGCTAAAATGGTTCGACCCTTATTTGTACAAACGCTTTCACGGTTCGATCGACACATATAATTGCAACAGCATCCCTGTACAGCAGCCAGGTGCTTTTAGAACTTAGCTGTCAGGTTTGTGGCATAAATGCAAATACATATATAAGTATATACACACACACACACACACACATATATATATATATATATATATATATATATATATATATATATATATATATATATATATATATATATATATATATATATATATATATATATATATACATATATATATCTATATATATATACATAAATGTATATATATTATATATATGTATATATATATATATATATATATATATATATATATATATATATATATATATATATATATATATATATATATATATATATATATATATATATATATATATATATATATATATATATATATATATATGAATTCGTGTGCAGTCTCATCCAACAACATGGCTGACTGCCGGCGTTCATAATCAAGAAGTTTCTCCTTACTCGTCTCCAAGAAGACGGGAGAATCGCCACACAACACAAGCGTGCTCTCATCTCTTCCTTGGGGCCGAAATACAAGAGACTGCCTTCACGCCGACCAATGGATCACTGATTCCTCTATTCATCTCTCCACTGTCTCCAATGGGTCACCCTCACGCCGACTAATGGAGCACTGGTCCCTCTCTTCATCTCTCCACTCACTCCCACAGGGTCATCCTCACGCCGATCAATGAAGCACTGGTCCCTTTCTTCATCCCTCAAAGTCTCCCAGGTGAATGGTCCTCGCCATTATAGGGGCACTTTGGTCCGTCTCCTCACACCTTCACTGTCTGCTGCGCATCCAGTCTTCGCTGTCTCCCGGACAACGGCGCACCATCTTTCTTAATCTTCAAGGAGGAGAAACACGAAAGCCGCCTACCAAATACCTCACGGACAGCACAGACAGGATGCGTCTCATCGCTCTTTCTGTTGGATATGGCAACTCCTGCCATGATTTCTCCAGAGACGGACCATTCTGGCAGCAGGCGTTTGTCAGGAGACGGGTGACGGACCAGTCCGGCAGCAGGCGTTTCTCAGGAGACGGGAGACGGCTCCCCAGCACCAGCGCTGAGCACCAGTGGGAAATGACACTGTGAGACAGGACTGGCAGCTCGTCACCCCAGCTGTAAACCGGGCAATGTCATAAAGAAAGTTGGGAGCGCTGCTTCCGCCGTCGTTTCCACAGACCGGTGGATGGCGTCGATGGTGTCGGCAGACCAACTTGGTGGGTCACGGGTGCGGCGACCCCGCGACCTTTCCGGCCGTGGAGCGTCGCCGGCCGGCCGGTCACGACACGGCCGGATCCGGGGGATTAAGGCCAACGCTCGCCAAGTTGAGACTTCTTTCAATTTTCGCGTCTTGGTGTGTCGCCGAAAGAAGCCGAAAGAGTTTCTCGCCGTTGAGATAAATAACGAATGTTGCTGGAAGTTTGCCTTTCAGGTTGAACTCGGTGCCGTCGTAAAAATGCAAAGCGGCCGGGGAATACGGGACCGGAGAACGCGGGACCGGGGAACACGGGACCGGGGAACACGGGACCGGGGAACACGGGACCGGGGAACACGCGACCGGGGAACACAGGAACGGGGAACACGGGACCGGGGAACACGGGACCGGGGAACACGGGACCGGGGAACGCGGGACCGGGGAACACGGAACCGAGGAACACGGGACCGGGGAACACGGGACCGGGGAACACGGGACTGGGGAACGCGGGACGATACACGGCGTCCCGTCGCCGTGGGAGAATCAAATCAAACGGAAGAACTTGGGGATATGAACCGAATATCCCGTAAAAGCGAACGATTTTGTATTCTTTCCTTGTGAATGCGTCTGCATGGATCTTTGTCGCCCAATCTGAAAAGATTTGCTAAATCCGTGATGAACACAACAAGAATAAAACGGCACGTATGCCAAGAGATGCAGATATGAGGAGACTACAAGAAGTCACTTGTCACGAAGCACATTTTGCGGCTTTGTCGGAGGTGAAAGAGGCATCTTGATGACGGTGTCATTCAACTCTTTCCAGAAGTAGTGCTGCGACGGATGTGGGCACAGTAGGTGGGCAAACATCTTCGAGCTAATTCTAATGTTGCATTTCACACCACCATCTCCACAAAACAGCTGGACATTCATTAAGTGCATCCAGTTCGTGAATCCTGAAACAGTGACTAAAGAGGTAAAGTGCTGCCATGCTATTAGCACAATATGAGGGTACGTGTTCGGGATTGCCGGCAATTTGGGCATCCTTTTCCACGAACGCATGGCGTCACACGAGCACACTCTTGTGCAATGACCTCTCTGCTGCCAAATAATTCCCACAGCTGACAGATTGGCTGTACACAAATTCAATAAGAATGATTGGAACTCTGCTTCTTTTTTTTTGCAGTTCGACTGTATTAATACATTTGACTACTATGATTGGAGCCTGCATTGGAATATTTCTCGGGGCACTGGCTGGGTATTCTCGCTTACCTTTCACGTTGAGTGTGACAGGCCAGGAGAGTTTGGGCTCCGTGTTGACCTGACACTCGTAGACGCCAGCGTCGCGGTGACGCACGTCACTGACGCTCAGCACGAAGTCATGGCTGCCCCGCTCGTGCAGACCCTGGCGAGATGTGAGCACAGTCACGGTCGCGTCACACCCGCACGAAGTCATGGCTGCCCCGCTCGTGCAGACCCTGGCGAGATGTGAGCACAGTCACGGCCGCGTTACACCCGCACGAAGTCATGGCTGCCCCGCTCGTGCAGACCCTGGCGAGATGTGAGCACAGTCACGGCCGCGTTACACCCGCACGAAGTCATGGCTGCCCCGCTCGTGCAGACCCTGGCGAGATGTGAGCACAGTCACGGTCGCGTCACACCCGCACGAAGTCATGGCTGCCCCGCTCGTGCAGACCCTGGCGAGATGTGAGCACAGTCACGGCCGCGTCAACCCGCACGAAGTCATGGCTGCCCCGCTCGTGCAGACCCTGGCGAGATGTGAGCACAGTCACGGTCGCGTCACACCCGCACGAAGTCATGGCTGCCCCGCTCGTGCAGACCCTGGCGAGATGTGAGCACAGTCACGGCCGCGTTACACCCGCACGAAGTCATGGCTGCCCCGCTCGTGCAGACCCTGGCGAGATGTGAGCACAGTCACGGCCGCGTCACACCCGCACGAAGTCATGGCTGCCCCGCTCGTGCAGACCCTGGCGAGATGTGAGCACAGTCACGGCCGCGTCACACCCGCACGAAGTCATGGCTGCCCCGCTCGTGCAGACCCTGGCGAGATGTGAGCACAGTCACGGCCGCGTCACACCCGCACGAAGTCATGGCTGCCCCGCTCGTGCAGACCCTGGCGAGATGTGAGCACAGTCACGGCCGCGTTACACCCGCACGAAGTCATGGCTGCCCCGCTCGTGCAGACCCTGGCGAGATGTGAGCACAGTCACGGCCGCGTCACACCCGCACGAAGTCATGGCTGCCCCGCTCGTGCAGACCCTGGCGAGATGTGAGCACAGTCACGGCCGCGTTACACCCGCACGAAGTCATGGCTGCCCCGCTCGTGCAGACCCTGGCGAGATGTGAGCATAGTCACGGCCGCGTTACACCCGCACGAAGTCATGGCTGCCCCGCTCGTGCAGACCCTGGCGAGATGTGAGCACAGTCACGGCCGCGTCACACCCGCACGAAGTCATGGCTGCCCCGCTCGTGCAGACCATGGCGAGATGTGAGCACAGTCACGGCCGCGTTACACCCGCACGAAGTCATGGCTGCCCCGCTCGTGCAGACCATGGCGAGATGTGAGCACAGTCACGGCCGCGTTACACCCGCACGAAGTCATGGCTGCCCCGCTCGTGCAGACCCTGGCGAGATGTGAGCACAGTCACGGCCGCGTCACACCCGCACGAAGTCATGGCTGCCCCGCTCGTGCAGACCCTGGCGAGATGTGAGCACAGTCACGGTCGCGTCACACCCGCACGAAGTCATGGCTGCCCCGCTCGTGCAGACCATGGCGAGATGTGAGCACAGTCACGGCCGCGTTACACCCGCACGAAGTCATGGCTGCCCCGCTCGTGCAGACCCTGGCGAGATGTGAGCACAGTCACGGCCGCGTCACACCCGCACGAAGTCATGGCTGCCCCGCTCGTGCAGACCCTGGCGAGATGTGAGCACAGTCACGGCCGCGTTACACCCGCACGAAGTCATGGCTGCCCCGCTCGTGCAGACCCTGGCGAGATGTGAGCACAGTCACGGCCGCGTTACACCCGCACGAAGTCATGGCTGCCCCGCTCGTGCAGACCATGGCGAGATGTGAGCACAGTCACGGCCGCGTTACACCCGCACGAAGTCATGGCTGCCCCGCTCGTGCAGACCATGGCGAGATGTGAGCACAGTCACGGCCGCGTTACACCCGCACGCCGGCCAACCACATCACAGCGCTTGATTTCACTGTGTGACCCATTGCAAATGTTCTGTGACCATTCGATGGCTATTGGGCCAAACACTCATCGGCCGGCTCTGGGCAGTTGAGAGCATGCGATGAAGGCGACGTATAATATAGTGCCGAGAGAAGATCATTAAGCTAATGTATGAATCGAGGCAGAATTAGTAGATGAGGCGGACTCGGTTTCTACTGCACCAGTAGCTCAAAGAGTTTCTTGCTTTAGGTGTCAGACATTGTGTGTAAAGAAAATATACGTCCTTCAATATACCAGGAGGTGCTGAGTTGACATCAAAAGTAACGATAAAGATTATACTTTATTACTCAACGTTTCGGCCAGGGGCCATCGTCAGGAGTAAGTGCCGTGCATCGTTAGGTGTCAGTGCAGTTTTCTTTGCGAGACAGTCCCGCTATATAGGCCACTAGGTTTTCGCTTATCATTTGCGCACTAGTACCTGATACACCGCAGGTGCTGTGTTTCAAAAGCAATGGGCGTGTGTTCCGTCGGCATTTCTCAACTGCAGTGGTCACGGATTCTACAACTATGTGACAGAGGTGGCGGTATCCGGAAACTGTCACTGTACGTGTGCAAGATTGCGTAAGCAATTGCATAGATATACATATAGTAAATGTGCGTAGGTACATGTACGTACGACAAATGGATGTAAGTGCATGTATCGAAGATGCACTTAAGCGCAAATGTACGCATGACAAATGTAAGTAAGCGCAAATGTACACGAGCACATGTAGTTAAGCACGTAAACGTAAATGTATGCAAGCGCATGATGTACCCAAACGGGCAAATTTACACGTGCGAAGGCAGAAAGAACATAAAAGCGCAAATGTGCGGATAGTCAATGTACGCAAGCGGAAATGTACGGTGTGGTCCCAGCCTTAGCACCAGCCTGATCCTGGTACTGAACCTGGCTATAACCCTGACCTTGACTTCTCTGCTGCCAGCACTAGCCTATACCGGGCAGGAGGAATGAGGGATACGACTATGTATGACAGATGGTAGTGTTAGTGACACTGTCAGGGTCAGCAGGACGCGTTACTGAGTCTGGAACTGGACGACTAGAGCCAGGGAAATGGCTAAGGCAACCTGGGGATAATAATTGACTAGGGATCACATCGTGGCTGGAACCGAGGAAACAAACTTACCATCACGCCGTATGATCAGCAGTGGCGTGGCCAATTGGGATGAGGTGGCAACTCTCCCCTTTTAGAGGGTCAGAGGGGCCCTCCAGGCGACCACCATGGGACGCGCGCAAGAGCCCCTCAAGGCATCGATGCAGGGGGCCCGTAATGGCTCCCTAGGCTGACGAGTAGGGCATCGTCTTGGCGAGTTTGATGGGGCCCTCCAGTCGACCGCCCTGAGGGGCAGAATATAACCGAGGAAAACGTTGATCGCACCTAACAGCTTGTGGAAAGGGCCCTTGAGACATGAAGACGTCAACACTGAGGGCTGGCAAGGGCCGTGAGGAGAAGAGAGGGACCACCTGAGAGCTGGAATGCCCATGCAAGCTGGAAAGAGTGGTCTCAGTTGGAATGGGCCTCTGACAGCTGAGGAATAAAGAGGGCGTCTGAGGGCCACAGAGGGCTAAGTTGCTCTTCGGGTTTGAAAGGACTCCTGAGGAGGGAAGAACAGGACTCCTAAGAGCTGAAGAGGACTAGTGAGGGCCCATCACAAATCTGAAATTCCCATGAGATGGCAGCTAGACAGGACCATTGAGAACTGTGGTGGCCCCCAAATTCATCAGAGGGCTCTAGGGGATGAAGAGGATCTCGTGAGAGTCAGAGAGGGCCGGACTGGGATTCCTTTGAGGTTGAGAGCGGCTCATAATGGATGAACAAGGTCCCCTGAGAGACTAAAAAAACCCTCTTGACTGGCAATTGATGTGAGGAATACCAGGGGCCAGCATAAGAGCTAGAATATTCTTGGAACCACAAGAGCTGTTGATAACTATGAAAGGTCCCTAGCTGCTTGAGAGGGCCCCTGAGTGCTAACAGAGCCCCTGGGAGCTAAGGAGAGCTCCGAGAGCTGGCGATGTTGGCTATACATTTGTATGCCTGTCTCAGAGCTGCAAGACTCCTCTGAAAGCTAGACTGGTTTGTTGAGGACTGGGGATGGACCATGCAAGTTGGAGAGGGCTCCTGACAGATGAATAAGTCCCCTGAGTGTCAGAGAGGACTGGAGTGGGGTGTTCCTAAGCTTTGGGATGGGCATCTGAGGGATCGGGGCTCTCTGAGAGCCAAGAGAGTCATTGAGAACTTGAGATGAGTGCGAGGAATACTGAAGGTCAGTCTCAGAGATACGATATCCTTGAGAGCTATAAATGCTGTCAACGACTGGGAAGGTGTCACCAACTGCCACCTCAGCGACGACGGCCGCCCCCGTGGCCACGGCCGCCCCAACGGTCACAGCTGCCATGGCGGTGACACTGCCCAAACGGCCACAGCTGTCCCTGTGGCCTGACCACAGCTGCTCCAGCAGCTACGGTCGCTCTAGCGATGGCAAAACAGATAGCCTAGCGATAGCTATGATGACGGCCGTTCCAGCGGTGCCAGTTGCTTCGTCTTGTACCCGGGTGACACCGATTAAGCAAAAGGAAAGCAAAAAGTAAGCTGCATGATACTGCGTGATGGGCATAGCTGGTGAGGCATGTTGCTAGTCCTTCCCTTGTCCAAGAATATTGCTCTTATTTTTTCACCATTGGTATTCACGCCTCATTTTTAGAACGTATGGCGCTGTCGAAAAAGGTGCAACAATGTGGTCCCATCCTTATTATGAACACCCTCCCTATTAAACTATGTCTGAATGTAGTGGGTAACGGAAAGAAGCAATTGTGTCTATGGAGATGAGGACTCGTATTTGTGCTCAAGGTAATGTAATTCGTGCCTTTATTAGAGAGGTGTTAATGTCCCTTGATTTTCCGTACTAGGCTGTTTTTTCTTGGTGTTGTCGGCAGCGAAATGGCTCGTTTTTCTGGTCTTTACCGAACTGTTGGACATTGATTGCAGGTCCCGTAATAGCCACGCCAGCGCGGAGTGCCTTCTTTTCCCACGCATTACATCATTTTTCCTGCTTTATATATATATATATATATATATGCAATATATATAGGGACCTTCCGAAACTGAATTGACCGAAATCCGATGAGTTTCGACAAAGTGGGGGGAGGGTCTCAGTATGTAGGGGCCCTCTTCAGATGTTCGCCCCCTGGACCAAATATTGGCTACGCCACTGATGATCAGTGGCATTGTATCAAGAACCGAAGGTATTGCTCCAAAGAGAGAGGCAATTGCACTAGGAATTCAACGGAACCGAAGACGTTTAAAGCGTTCATGAGCGCAAACGTCGAAACAGAGAAGGCATAACAATTCCAGAAAGATATAAGATAGTTCAGCGTGGTAATTGTGTCAAGGTGTGTGCGACACAGTGATGGATCGGAAGTCGAATCTGAAGATACTGACGACAGGGACGACAACATAATTGCATTTACATCAGGTTTTATTTTAGATCAGGTAGCTAGAAGAGACGTTTGTATGTTGGATGCAACTTTTAATGTAGCTCCTTCCTGATGTTTACGGTTGCACACATTCGTGTGGTGATTGGCCAGACAGGACATGTGTTTCCTGGTGTGTGTGTGCTCTCGTCCTTGGCACATCAACACATGTTTACGAGAAGCTTTTCTAAATCACTAATCGAGGTCGCCCCGTTATTTCTCTCCAAACTTGCATAGTATGTTTTTAAGCATCAAAGCTTACAAGAATTGAAGAATTCCCGGAGGTATCGGTTCAAGACTGTTATTTTTTTATCACATAACTCGGGCTGTTTGGCTAAAAGCGAAGTACGTTGGCTTGGTTTATGATTACATAAATTCCGATATAGTAAGATATTTAATCGTAGCATTGTGATCATTGGCGTTTCTGCACACGAACGAAGTGGAGCAAGCATTCGAAGAGCTACAAGAGGAAGTGGAGCGGATTTGTACACCGTGACTGGTCGAAGTGTGCAACTATTTTGAAGACGTATATTGGTAGATTCAACCTTCGACACCGGAGACGACATCTGCTGTTCAGCGAAGACATGTGGAGCATGCAAAGATCCGACAGCGAATGAAGGTGAGGCTTGACACAGAGGAGTTCAGAGAATGTCAACTCCCTCTTCGATTTAGCATTTTTCCGCGATTTAAAAAAACTGCAGGTATTTAATATTCACAAATTGAAAACAGGATGTGAATTACAACCACCAAAGAAAAAGAGCATGGAAACAAACAAACGAATTAAAACATTGATTGGCCGGTACGAAGAATTGGTATGAAGTAGGGCCGATTTTATCAATATTTTGTAACACACCCTGAGGGTGTGTGGCACAATATTGCTTTCATTTGCTGATTATGAGTGGCATTACAAATGCACATGCATGACACAATATTGCCTCGTGTTCGCACCATGCTTGTAACGCAAGTAATTCCATGACTGGTCAAATTAGAAAAGTTATCGAAAAGGATATTGATGCATAGCACTTGTTTTGAGTGTGTACTAGTCAAATTGTGCACTAGCTCTTATGTACTAGTAAGTTTGGTGCACTAGCTAAGGTGATGCACCAGCCATTCTGGCACCAACGCTTGTTACTAGCTGTTATGATGCACCGGCCCTATGTTGCTACATGCTTTGTTATCAGCTCATTAGATACTAACTCTTCTAATGTGGATATCATGCATTTCACCTGACGTAATTTTGTCGTATAATTATAAATTTGCTTACATACATTGGTGTTCTAACATCTATCACAGCCTTACGTACACATACTCTTATGTGCTGTTTGATATGCTTGCGTCAATTCAGGGGCGAATCTAGGAACCATCATGGGGGGCAACACCTGCCCGAAGGGCACCAATGCGAAAGTACCTGCCTTCTGAAAAAGGCGCCTCTGGCTGATACATTGAGGGGGGGGGGGTGCACTTGAGCCTTCCGGATGGGCGCCTTTTCCCGACCGGACGGTCACCCATCTTCCATGTGGAGGCACATGCCCCCCCCTCCCAGTGTCCCCTTGTATCCGCTACTGCGTCAGTTTGCTTCTGTACATCCTTAGCACACATATCTTTATGTATATCCGCACTAACAGGTATGTTTGTCCTGCTCACATTGGGCATAAGTACACCGCCGTTGTCATTCATGTGCTTATGCACACCTTGCTGTATGTGCATTTTCCCTTACATCTAGTTGTCCTAGAATCCTGTAATTCCCTACAAGGGTTTACATGTGTACACCTGTCGTACGTTTTGTGTCCTACGAATATACATAGGCATTCATGTACCCTTGCCTACGCATTTGCAAGCGTACGATTATTTGCTACACATGCATTTGTGCACATGAGGAAATCTGCATACACGTACATATAGTTGTCCTAGATTCCTGTAATTCCTTACATGCATTGGCACATTATAATATTTGAATTGACGAACATTCCTTACGCAAAGTTGATTACGTATGTATGTCTGCATGCATGCATTTTTTCAAGCACTTTCATGATTGATTACAACATTGATCCATGATTACAACAGCGTGGCTTTTCCGGTGATGTTCGCAGTGAGATATGAAGATCACCAGTGTGACATGAAAGCTATGTGCAGGAAGACAACCTATGCCAGGTTTCAGAAGGAAAGAGAACTGGTGTTGAAGGAAGCATGGAATGATGGGCACTCAGGTGAGTTACTGCAGCCACAAGTCGCAGCACTCTAAAAGATGGGTAGGATCAGAATGAAGGTTTTGTGAAGATAAGCTCGTAAGCATTGTGAAAGTAAATTAGACAATGCAACACAAGTTGACGACGAGTAATACAGTAATGGGTCGATCATGTAGAATTCTTTGCATTTCTTCCATCGATTTAATCCAGCCAAGGTTGACGTCCACTGTTTGAAAAATAGTGTAGCTGAAAAAATATATGATAGCTGATATATATATATATATATATATATATATATATATATACACATCTGGATACACTTTTGAAAATAGTGATAGCTGATATATATATATATATATATATATATATATACATATATATATATATATATATATATATATATATATATATATATATCAGCTATCACTATTTTTTCAAACAGTGGACGTCAACCTTGGCTGGATTAAATCGATGGAAGAAATGCAAAGAATTCTACATGATCGACCCATTACTGTATTACTCGTCGTCAACTTGTGTTGCATTGTCTAATTTACTTTCACAATGCTTACGAGCTTATCTTCACAAAACCTTCATTCTGATCCTACCCATCTTTTAGAGTGCTGCGACTTGTGGCTGCAGTAACTCACCTGAGTGCCCATCATTCCATGCTTCCTTCAACACCAGTTCTCTTTCCTTCTGAAACCTGGCATAGGTTGTCTTCCTGCACTTAGCTTTCATGTGTCATCTCACTGCGAACAGCACCGGAAAAACCACGCTGTTGTAATCATGGAAGTGCTTTGAAAAATACATACATGCAGACATACATACGTAATCAACTTTGCATAAGGAATGTTCGCTAATTCAAATATTCTAAACTGCAAATGCATGTAAGGAATTACAGGATTCTAGGACAACTATATGTACGTGCATGCGAATTTCCTCCATTTGCATGCACGTAATGCAATTACGTGCATGCAATTGCACGTAATTGCAATTTTTGCAATTAACTGCAAAAATTGCAATTGGCAATTGCAATTGCAGCTATAGCATACCAATAACAATTGGTATGCTATTCAATATAGCATACCATATTGAAGATAAATTAATAAATAAATAAATAAATAAATATGTATATTTATATCTATATATATATGTATAAATATACATATGCATATATATATATATATATATATATATATATATATATATATTTATTTATTTATTTATTTATTTATTTACTTATCTTCAATATGATATGCTTCATAGCTCACACCATTTATCGATGCCCGCGCGAGGAAACATGAACACAATCAAATGCTCTTCTTGCATGCTATTTCCGGGACGATTCTTTCGCGAGATTCAGTCTTCGTAAATTGAATAAAATTTTCACGGTAGAGAACATCACATATTTTTTTTTAGCCTTTCGTTGAATAATCTCAGTTGAAATGAATAGAGCGATTGGAAAAAAACTAGATGAATTGCAACGCTAGGATTTCATGACTTCCGCATTAAATTTGCAATACACAAGAAGGGTACGGCAAGTAGACCAGCGGCCATCCAACTGCAACTCCAGTGACTCAGTGGCATAGGTGTTGTTTGATGAAAATGATTGGGGTGGGGGCAAAATGCTACAGGATTGATGTAGGTATAAGATGGGCGTGTTTAGCAGCCGCACCGGGGACGGGGCGTAATCCACCCTCTTCTGTTTTTCTTTGGCGTTATCTCATAAACGGGCGGCGATATTGTAATGGAATTTTGTTACTTTATGAAAAATCGATGAGCGCATCCTCTGAACAAAATCGAAATCCCAAAACAAATATAGGAAACTGCGGGGATGCCAAATCGACCGACCGGGCGGCGGCTACTGAGCGTTCAAGGTCACAAAGGCTTCTTCGGTGCGGTAACGACGGCACGGTGTGGGGTCGAGCTTGACCTCATTTAACCCTGAAGGTGTTATTCTAGGGTCATTAAATTTTTACTGCAGTGAGTTCACAACATCCGTAATCTATTCTACAAATTTTGTTCAGTAGTTTCCGAAATCTTAAGGCCAGGGGCCGAATCCTCTCCCCCCCTCCCCTCCATGTTCGGTATGTGAGAGGTCCTCCGGGGCGCCTGCTATTCGACCCTATCCTGAATTAAGTTTGCCAGATTTAGGCCACTTAATCTGCTGATAGGAATGAATTTGCAATTGGTGTGATGCTCTAGATAACTATAAAAATACAACCATACGTCTAGAACACCAGGTTACCATTTAATGAGTAGGAAGTTGTCTGACTCAATTGAAAGCCCGACAAAAGAACAACGAGTGCAATTTTCGTAAAGTTCCGTTCCATCTGTGCGCAAGAGTTCACCAATCACGTTTCCTCTGTTGCCCATATATCAACGAGCAAAGCTACCTTACAATCTACGAGCCCACCCACACAAATGCTTGATGGCAAACTATTAATATATTATTAATATTAATATTTGTGGGCAAGACACACAGAAATACACCCAGGGTAGGAATCAGGGCTCCAGTTTGACCAACATGCATTACACAAACTCAGACAGAAGAGAAGACTGCGTTCGGACATTCAATATAAAATGTTGAGTTAGTATTTGTAGCTATTAAATGGATTTGATATTTATGTGTTCTTCTTTGGTGATGAAAATAATAACATATTTAATCCTCATCAATTGCAACTGCCAGTTAAATATACCTGACGCATCGTTTCCACGTTAGTTCATCTAATTGCAATATCATCTTGAAAGAGGCCGAGTTCCAGATATCTTCAAAATTCAAGCCAGGAAGACTAAGTGGGTTTTAACATTCGTATCACTGCGCTCTCTCGCAACGCTCGCTCACTCCTGAGCAGCCAGTGTAAACACGTAAGGTGAACGCTGCGTGAGAAACGTCTGTGGAAGAATGCGTGCTAAGTATGACGATATCTGGCAATCTATATCAAATCAGACCCCTTCCGACCTTCACATTCTAGTGACTTGTCATGAAAATATGAAGGTGTGATGGCTGTTCGAAAATTCCCTGATGATGAAAATAATACAACGCATCTGCCTTTAATAATCTCACGGCACATAAAACACAACCCAGAGGAATTTAGGAACGCGACCGTCATTTGCCATCCGCCGCGGTCTCCCACCAACAGCCAGGCTGCAACACCAAGATGTACAAATGCATGTGTGTGACCATGTCACACCCCTGTAGCCGATCACATTACACCACTGTAACCCAACCCCGTTACCAATACCAGTGCCCTTCTAGTAAGGGTATGCATGGGGTGGAATAAAGCAGCCGTCGTGAGCGATGCAAAAGGGATCTCGATCAATGTCTCGCAGCGTTTCTAAACTTAAGTAGCAGAACAAATGTTGTCGAAATGGAATTGGGCCTCTCGTCACCAACGTCAAACGAAAACTTCGCAGATGCATACTTGCTACCTGTATTATCACAGACACACACTTGCTACGTGGACTATCAATCTTGAAGTCGTACAAACGGCGTGAGACTGCAAACTATCTAGGAAAAGAAGCCGATGCACATGGGCAGGGGAAAAAGCAAAGTTGGGAACAAAAGCTGGAAACATGCGAGCAAGCGGGTTTCTGCGAATGAGAAGGCCGGAATAACAGTAGATAGTATAGTACACGGCATCAAATGTGCACCACTCTCTGCTTGGCTGTCTGATTCGCTGATGTCACGCAATGAAGATGGCTCTAATTTGTCGTATACTAAGCATGTGCAATATTTTGCTGCTTCTGTACTATTTTGCGGTTCTCTGTAGCTGTTCTAAGAAGTATCTATTTCTGGCGTCTCTCCGCTTTATATGTCCTATATGTCTCATATGGTAAAATACGTATGCGTCGCCACTCCCCAAGTAGTTACGTGCCTGCGAAACAGGCAAGATAGTCGTTATAGTACACGTCACGGATAATTGAAAAAAGGTATTTTATCACACATGTAGACAGAAATATATCCGAAGATTATTATTCCCCATTATGCAGGTTGGGCATCGGGTGATGTGTCATACACCATGTTGTAGCCCCGGGAAAAGAACGAGGATGTGCAAAAGAAGTAATTTTCAAAACTCAACATTTTAACGTCTGCAGCGCGGCGGCCCTGCCAGCGCCGAGGAGTTCTGCCATGGGCGGATTCAGGAATTGTCATGGGGTACTATTCTGAAGGGGCGCCATTTCTTCGAAAGGGCGCAACTGCAAAGGTACTTGGAGGCAGGAGCGGATACGGGGGTGGCGCTGGAGGCATATGTTCCCATGGAAATTGGCGTTCTTTCGACCGGGAAAAGGCTCCATTCTGGGAAATCTCGAGTGCACCCCGTCGAATTTTTAGCCAGAGGTGCCCCTCTCAGAGTAAAAGACGTCCTTTCAGTGTGCTCGAGTGTATCCCGCTCGAATTATTCGGCCAGAGTCATTCCTTGGAAGGCAAAGTCGCCCCTCCGGGAAGGCCCGAGTCCACCCCACTCCTCATTTTATTTTCAGCTGGAGGCGCCCCCACCCACAAAGACAAAGTTCCCCTCATGACAATTTCTGAACCAGCTCCTGCCTGAAGGAGTGTCTTTTCCTTCCGAGAGGAGCCTCTAGCAGAAAAATTCCAGGGGAGTCCATTCGAGCACACTGAAGATGCGCCTTTTTCTCTCGGAGAGGGGGGGGGGGGGGGCGCTCCTGACTAAAAAAATATAGAGATTCACTAGAGCCTTCCCTGAGGGGCGCCTTTTCTCGGCCGAAGGAGCGGCCATCTTCCATGGGAGGAAGGCACATGCCCCCAGTTCCCTCCCCCTTGTATCTGCTCCTGACTCCTGTATTTGCAAACCAGCAGCTGACCGCGTACAGGCTATCAGTTTTCTCTTTCTTCCGGAGAAGACAGACCTCTAGCCGACGCAGACAGACTGTGCGTTTCGGGTGGCTGGAATCCAACAAGGCAGCACCAAGTTCGACCTGCTGGTCGCAAGCCTTTCTGTGTCGATCACCACGCAGGTGCGGATATTGTCAAGGCTCTGACGCCCAGGTTCGTGACCATTATCGACGCCTTGAGGCGTAGGTTGGCGTAATCGCGAGCGGTCCTCCTGGAAACCCTAGATCCCCGCCAACAGCTCGTAGACCAGCAGCCGTTCCAGATGCTCCTGCGCATGCACTCCGTACTGGGTACAGCTGGAGATGTCCCACACGACCGTGAGCTGTTGAAGACTATCTTCAACGGCTGCCGCAGACAGCTTGGGCAGCATTGTTGCTGTTGGCAGAGGAAGCTCCTCTGGGCTAACTGGCCACCGCAGCTGACAGATTATTGGAAGCCTCGGCTTCAGGTCTGGTGTCAGCAATGGCGGCAGGATACTCGGCAGCGCAGACGGTGCCAGTCGGCGCAGTGTCTCCGGACACCAGTACGCTGGCTACACTGCATGGTATAGTCGCGACGTTAACGGTGGCGGTCAGTCACCTGGAAACCGTCCTGAGTGACAGGTCACCAGAGTGAACGGGCGGACGTCACTATTTCCAGGCAATCGGCGGGGCCATCGGCGCTCCCGCTCCGATAGCAGCCCGCAGTTTTATGCTTTTCCCTGCATGCCAATGTCTATTTCATGTTGGGGGGGGGGGACAAAATCACTATTGGAGAGGCAAAATTGAACATGGGGGGGGAGGGGGTATATGCCCCTCCAAAAGTATACAAAACAACACCCCCTGCTCAGTGGCATTTGCACTTCGCACACCTGCACTTCGTAGAGAAGCTGGCCTCCCGCTGGAAGTCTCGCAGCGAAAACCTGACTTGAATAAGGAGCTCCTACTGCGCTATATTATACTGGACTTTCAACTGACAACAGATAGCGAGCAGCAGCCGAGGACGCGACTCGTGTGCCCGAATGTCCGACGAAAAGTGACTCATCACTCAGAGCAACGTGACAGTCTATCCCTGCCGCCAGCCGTCTGTGACTTTCGAGCGACAGGGCTTCCGGCCATAACCGTGACCACCATCCACAAGGAGGAGAAACTGCCCCTTCGTTGCGGCCAATGAAAATACAATGGTCAGTGAGACGTTACAATCGCCTGATACAGGGCAATACACCATACCTCGTCAACCTGCATTGGCAGCGCAACCGACCGGCGCCGGCGCCGACCGACGGGATGAAGGCTGCCGCCTGCAGACTGATTCTGCGAGAGGGTTCCGACAGGCCAAGGCATACACATATAGTTGCAGCTATAATCTTCCTACCTGATTTGTTACTAGAGCGACAGGCAGAAGATACCTTCGCTACATCACAGTGCATGGTCCTAAATCTCGAAAGTTCTTTTCTAAGAATTCTGAAATCCACTGGATACTGCACGGCTAATTTCAATCAGTTCCATCTCCCGATGAGTTCACTCAAGGCATATGCCGTAATGCGGCATATGCCTTGTAGATGCCGTAATGCAATGCAAATGACCTAAGTAGATCAGATATGCATTATGCCCAGGTTCTATTAATTTAAATAAGTAAGCAATTATACGCACGTCACCATACAGATTTAATCAGTGCCCCAAATTTTCATATTCGGATAGAGAATTACACCCAACGGGATACAACTATCACTCGAATGCATGGTTTGAAATATATCTTCTGAACGGAAATCATACCTTGATCCCAGTGAGAGCAAAATTACCTTACAATTTTAAGTCCTATTTCAAGGCATCTAATTTGTTTTTCTCTCATGACTTTGATTTTCTTTGCGTCGAATTTCGCCCCGTGATTGAATTGTATTTTAATGCTGATAGCTTTTTTTCTGGTGGTAAGCATTCTCAACTTTGCGAAATAAGATACATTTTTGCATATCTAAGCTAATGTTTCACTTGCTGACAGACGTTTGATATGCTTGCTTGGGAAAAAACTAATCGTGTCACCGATTAGGAGAACAGAACTTCATGACTTCAAAACCTTGAAAACCTACGAAAATTCGCACCTCCTTCATACTTCTAGTTATAATAGCTAATTTTAAACTTATTTCTTGTTCTGCTTCTATCGTGAAAATAGTATGCAACATGAGAACATACAAAATAAAAACAATATTGATTTATGTTGACTTGTAACCATATATTTTAAAATGCATTGGAATTCACTAGATAGTCACGGTTTGTTCCGAATTCCGATGTTTCTCATTGGGATTTGCTTCAACTTTCATCCTGTCCCTAAGCCACAAGTAATACATTTCCACTGGTTTCTATTTTTGACATAATTCGACATATAAACGCCTCTTTTGTAGCAATTAGGATAACTTTTGCAGATTAGCATATAATCTAAATACGTCACCTACAGGTCGTAATAATTCATAGAAACTGCTCATATTACATAAAACTATGGATTATTATGCAAATGGCAGGGCTTAAGTATGAACCATGTGCTTTAATTTTGGTCATATTTACTCGAATCTGCCATTACATTACACTGTGGAAATCAATTCCACACATATTCAGGAATACAATTGCACAATGCAATTTTAGTTCTCAAGCGTACTCAGGAAAACGGAGTGTAATAACTCAACACATGACCTCGGCATGCATAGCCACAGTGTATGCACATACACCCATTCGGTCAGTGCCAGTCCAGCGTACGTATTGCTTTATGTGGTGTCCGATGTATTCCGGGTCAGCCTAGCCGTCCAGGCGGTCTTGCCAGGCGGCGAATTGGGGTGAATGCCGCGGTCGACGGAGGCTGGTCGTGAGAATCGGGGAGGGGCCTTCGCGGGGGTCGTCAGAAGGTGGTCAGGGGAGTCAGGGGTAGGGAGGGGAGGGGGCTTGGCCTATGCAGCCGGAAGGCAGCCCGTCAGCCGAGCTCCATTTAACTGATAGCGTGCTACCGCGATTGTCCACCCATTCCATCGCAGCCATATGGACTGCGAGGGAAGCGTAATTTATATAGCCATTCACGTCAAGTGCAGCAGTTGGTCGCAAATGATTCATCTTCCTGTGTCGTAAAACTATGAGACACACGCCACCTTAATCGCGTCGTCTGCATACGTGAAAACACACTGAATGGTGGCCATGCTTCAAGGGCGCTGTCATGAGGCACTACTGTGTGCTCGATGAATACGGTACCTGCACTGCACTGTTTGCAGGGAGTAGTCCAGGGCTGACATGATTGCACCCAAGCAGTGATAAATGCACGCAATTCCACTCATGCTGCGAAACGTGAGCTGTTCAAGTAAACCGTCTTCTTGGATTGCATTGGTGCTCGTCTTTATGCCTAACTTAATGTTTTGGCCACACCAGGAACATTAACATTTATTGTATTTGTATTTGTATTTGTATTTGTATATTTGTCCAGCACTGTCCATTCCATTAGACGAACACTGCATAGCTGTTACAATTGAAAAGGTGCCCTATGTAAAATAACATATCTCGCTACGTATAGCTTCCTGCGATATCACCGAGTGACGCAGGTGGAATTGTGGCGGAGAACAAGTTGTCGCTGGGTCAGTGAGGTAGACGAAGCCACTTTGTAAAAAGAGACAACCGCAAGATAAATCAGGTTGAAGTCAGGGCATAGCGTTTTCGCATTTCCTGTGTTATTTCCCCACGAAAAGGAACAGCGAAGACAGCCAAACGATGCAAGCAGCTGCCAATCGGCGCTATCAACAGAACGATTCGTGTTGTCTTTCTAGTTGTGAAATAATATTTGAAATGGCTCATATAAGTACACGATCTGCCTTTGCCCAGATAGTGGTCTTAATATTATACCTTATATTATATTAAACTTTTTTTTTCGGATACTGCAAGCGTAACGGTAACCCAGTCCCTGAAGATTTATTTTAAATTACCTTTTTTGTATAGGAGAAGAAACGCTCATGTTCATTATATTCAGCTAACCAGCTCAATGATAGTGCTTTTTCAAGACAGTCGTTTATCACTGTATATTCGGAGATGCTTTTGCTTTTTGTTGAGCATCTGCGGACCTGGAATAAAGACGAAGTGAAACATTATTCATGCAGGCAAATATGTCACTTCAATGCAGGGATTTTCCGTGAAGCTGATTCAGAATTCTCTCTTCTAGTACTATTGGCGTCAAAATAGCTGAAAAATCAGATTGAACCGGGCGCTTGAGACTTCAATATCCTGCATAGGTATACTGTTCCGCACCACAGTTAGGCTTGCCGTTCAGACCATCCATCAGGCGGCTTCTCACTCGATGCGCATTCCAATGCTTGGCAGAGGGAGCGATTCTAGTCTGGATGTTCTACAAGTAGCCCACGAAGTGCGTTGTGTATGTTTTGCCGCAACCCACTGGGCGACCGCTAGTCTTCGGAGAGGTAGAGTACAGAGCGGTAAACAAACGCAGGGAAACTTCCAGTGATGGACGGTTGAGCTCGACCATCCCAACGTAATGCAAATAAGTCAGCTGGTGGTGCTACAAACATGCCATACTAAATATGTGTTATGGTGGCAGAGAGGCGGCCGTGATCCGGATCTCCTTCCTTCTCTCCCCAGATCAATTTCTAAGCAGAACGGTGTGGTGATAAAGGAATTTTGCCGAACCCTTGCTGACCAGGGCATTTTGTACCACGTTAACTGTGTGGGAATTTCCCACCCAGCTTGTTGGCTTTCCCACCCAACCGTAATGCCATTTTTGCAGTCCTCCGAATTTTACCATTAACTTTCAAAAAGGTGCTCGTGTTCCTTAGTACAGGTCCCATTCACCTAGTGATTATCCACAAACAAAATGTCCCATTGTAGACAACTACTCCCTGACGTGGTATCTCAGTTGATGATAGAAAGTTGGAGAGTTATAGTTTAGTAGTAAACGTGTTTCGCTTCGGATAGAAAGGCTTTGAGATCGAATATCACAACTTGCT
This sequence comes from Ashinkailepas kermadecensis, assembly GCA_034440615.1. NCBI lineage: Eukaryota > Metazoa > Arthropoda > Thecostraca > Neolepadidae > Ashinkailepas > Ashinkailepas kermadecensis. The sequence goes on from JAOTOM010004733.1 coordinate 215,385, forward strand.
TGGCTTCCGACCGCGCGCGGCCAATAAGAAATAGGTGTCAGATATTGACGCCGTAAAATGAGAGTAGCGGCTCAACGCGTCCCGAAGCAACCCGACGTCAGGGGCGGGTCCAGAAATTGTAATGGGGGTAGTTTGTCTCTGGAGGCACCATCTTTAGAGGGATATATCGGGCTAAAAATTATATGGGAGGGGTGCACTCGAGCGTATTGAGTGCACCCCTGTGTGCACTCAATGCGCTCTGGCTGAACTAGATGCACACCAACCCCACTACCATGTTGATGTGTTCAAAATCGATTCAAGCCATTACGCTCTCCATCGGGTTTGAACTGAGTTCACCCAAAATTGGCAAATCTACACTAACCTAACCTAGCCTAGCCTAGCCTAGCCTAGCTTAGCCTAACCTAGCCTAACCTAGCCTAACCTAAAATAACCGAACTAAACCTAACCAAACCTAAGCCGATTCGGCGCAACCCGTTCTCCCATCACATCGGTGTCGCTCACGTGCAGCACATTCACTCGATCGCACTGAAACTGTGCCCAATGTGGGCCAACACTGTGGGCTTTCACGTAGTGTGACACATCCCTAATTCCCTGCGATATGAGCCGAGCCGGGCGCCAATATGAAAGCGGTCGCGTTTTTCGTCGGGATAAGTCGCAGCCCCATGTTAAACAGGAGTGGAGGTGTTGCTCGAATATGAGCGCATGGCACGCGCTACGTTTCGCCCACCCCTACAAATTGTACATTGCCGGATAGCCCATGTGACGGGCTATCAGTCCACCAAATTTGATAGCTGTAGTGTGCGACGCTCTCGGCTTGGAGGTGCCCAACTCAAACAGATGCACGCGCATGGCGGTCGCACGGTACGGCGCACGCGACCGCCGACCACAAAAGTACGCAGTTCCCTATGGGGCGCGTGTTTCCACAAAGTTTCACATTCGTGCGATCTGTGGTATATGCTGTGGCCCTGGCTAACTGATCTCGACATGACCCCAGTTGACGGCACGTGGCACGTGCCCACGTGACACGCGCAACTCGAAACCACCATCATAGTCTGTCCCCCGTACCGGCGCATCACGTGTGAAAATGTGAGCGAAATCCGCACGGCCGTTTTGGCACAGCATGCGTCGAAGCGGCACATACACACACATACACACACAGACAAACATTTCTCGACAACTTTAGAAAACCGACCGCCATGTATTAAATCTCCGATAGAGATTTCTCGTGACATAGTCACTCTAAATCGCATCTACGATTTTGAAATATTCGAGTGGGTGAACTAGAGCCTTCTCAAGGAGCGCCCTTTTCCATGCCGGAGGGGCGCCAATGCCCATGGCGGCACAGGGCTCCAGTACATGCTCCCCCTTGTATTCGCCCTGTCTGAGGATTCCCTTCTTGTGATTTAAAAGTGACATTCTCGCCTGTGTCGACTGCAGTCTTTTGCTTTACGCACATCCCTTACACCGTGTGAAATAGTCCTGCATGTCGATATGCATGCTTTTTCTTTTGGGTTCCATTCGAATTTATTCATCATCCATTATATTCCTCGCATACCGGGGGTGAAGGATCCCACTTAGTTGAGGAGACTACTTTTAGACCACTTAGAAAATATTGTCCCAAAATTTTCACCTAATAATATCAAGGAAGTAGAAATGTCTGAACAAAATTGTTTCCGGAGAGAGTAGACAGTTACTAATACCTTGCATGAGATCCTATGATCCAGCATCACGACAAGTAGGTATATGGCAGCGGGTTAGGTTGTGTTAGCTGCATTGGTAACGCAGCTCGTCAAGGAGAACTAATCGGCATGGTTCCCCAGAAGCGTGGGGAATGTTGTACCTTGTGTGTCCTGTATGTATGTCCATGATTAATGTTCTTAAAACGATCTACAATATAATTTTGACTAGTTAGTCTTAAATATGCAGAACTTCAACGCTTGGAAGACAAAGAGGCTGCATGCATAACGCATAGTGGAACGGCGGATTCGGATACACCTCTGGGATCTCGAGCACTAAGGAGGAAAATAGTCACGTAGCTTTCAGTATAGGTGGGTACTGACATTCTAAAGTTGATGGGATGTTAAAGTAAAAGTAGATGGGTCGATGGGAACTCTGAAGTTGACTAAAGGTGGCGTTACGCAAAAATAAGAAAACGATTGCATGATTCGTAATAGACGTTCCCTGAGATATAAAAATAGGAAAAGCGGAATAAAAGGACCCAATTGTGAGGCACGGTCATATATATTGTCTCTGCGTGTTCATTTTAAACCCAACCTAAAACACTTTCTGCATATTTCAAGCATTTAGTTACCAGACATATTCAATATGAAGTAACTGTGTTGCTAAAAGAAGAATCCTGTGTTTAGAGACACATATAGATTTCATGTTCTTCGGTCCACCTCGGTCATATTATATAGAAACGCCATGCAACGCAGACCGCAAATGTTTATGTAATATCCCTTCACCAACAATGGTGTGATTATTACAAAGCAAAATAACGGCACAAGCACATATTCGATGACATTTAAATCCCCCTTAGGCTATCTTGGATCTGTCACTGATATAACTTATGTATTTCAAAATGTAGCTGAATGTGATTATGCATATTTCAAGCGTTTGGTCTAATGCATACACTTACAGATCGCAGCTGTGTTATCAAAATAGATATACTGAGACTAAAATCAACTTTTCTGCTCCTAGACCCCCTCTGTCATTCCATTTCCTATGAGTATTTTGATGTCTTTGAGTATCTTTTACTGTCCTAAGTATTTTTACTATCACCTTGTGGGCATAGTTAAAAGCTGAATGGCATCAGTAGCAGGTCATTAATCACCTATGTAAGATTTTTATTACCACATGTCCCATGAAATGAAGCATGACAAGTTGTGTCAGCAGAAGTAACCTGCACATGCACTAGGCTCCCGAAACGGTTCATAAGTTTCTGTAGATCGCCAGACAACGTCACTGGAGCAATTTACGGGACGTCGAACGGCCGCCACGCCATCCATATCTCATGCCACTGACTGCCTCTGTGCTGAGCACTATCTTTAGCCCATGCGGCCGTCTCCCTTCCCGTCCAAATAATGTGCAGCACGCTGAACCTAAGTAGTTGTATGACGTGTATCCGGTGGATGACTGGAATATTTTCGGGGCACTTTGATATTACTTTTGCTTGTAAAGCACCTCTAATACAACTTGTATTTCCCGTATGTGTGAGGGCGGCCTTTGGTGGCTAGGCTGTTGGTATGCCTAAGTCTTTAGTAACCTGTGGAGGCACGGATGAGTACTTCATAGGTGACAGCATAGAGGTGGAACAATTCAATCATTGCCCCCTTTCATCCCAAAGTATTATTCAGAGATTTGAGGAATAATTGGCATGTGTCCATATATATATATATATATATATATATATATATATATATATATATATATATATATATGTAAATCTAGACACACCAAACAAAACTTCCTCAAAGTGATCCCTAAATAAATAGTCGTCCGAACCAGAGAAATCGTTTAAACGTTGGATATATATATATATATATATATATATATATATATATATATATATATATATATATATATATATATATATATATATATATGTGTGTGTGTGTGTGTGTGTGTGTGCGTACATAGTTGTTTAAGTTACTCTGTCCTAATCCCTTCGAGTTTAGCAAGAATTTCGGCACCACAAGTGTAAAAATACTTTCCCATCGTCGGTGTTACGCAAGTGGCCCGTCAGCGCCGTCAATGCCCGTAAGCCGCCGACAGCATTACAATGGTGGCCTTCATGTCACTCGCTCGGCTCCATTATTGTTCCTAATGAGATGGGATTAACACCGTTTGCCGTCAGTACAGTAGATAATATATATCAATTATAGCATCCTTTGTCCACTATGGTGCTCTTGATTGTATCCTCTGTCCACTATGGTGCTCTTGATTGCTATCAAGGATCTGTCATGTGTTGGCACTCCTTTATTTGCTTTATAAATGGAGCTCGTGTCAACTTCATTCTTTGTGGGTGTTCCGTCGCGAGATTTGACTCAAAGCTCAAGGGTGCATTACCATGAGGCATGCTCGATGGGGCGGCCATGATTTCTGACGGGATTGATTCAGAACTGGTGGCTACGAGAAGGCTTTATTATGAGAGAGCTAAGATATTCTGATACCTTTGAAGCCTCTTACGCCATTTTCAGAAATGCCTTCCGTACTCCGACATTCTAACCTTGTGTATTTAGACATCTTCGAGGCACTCCTTTCCAAATTTCTCAAGAATACTCTAGCGGGCTCTGCAAATTATGGGCAAGACTGTCATAAAGTCATAAAGTCATAAATTCATAAAGTCATAAAGTGTTAAGGTTTAATAAGAGCCACAGGGGCCCATCTGGGTTAAGCCTATCTAGAAAAGGTACTAGTAATATACATACGCTCACCCCAATCAATCCCTTATCTCAAGTTCCTAGGGAGCTATATATCCCAGCCTATCTAGCACCATTCACTTGCTATTGCATAACACACTCAACAATTACAGACTCCTCCAATCATACCCATTGTGCTACCATAGCCAATCTCATCAGTATCACATCCCGAAGGAAGGTGCTGAATCCACTGCTAGGTACACCTATATAAAGTTATAAGCGTTTAGTCTTAATAAGAGACCCAAGGGCCCATCCAGTTAAGTCTGTAAATGGAAGATACCATAAGCCTGGTAAAAAGACCCACCCCAACCATCCCACATCCTGAAGAAACCCGTCCACCAATATTCCACACACTTATCAATGCCTATCTACCCTAGCTATCCAGCCATATTCCCCTGATCCCTCTTAGCGCATGTGGATTGAATGCCTTATCAATAATTTTCAAACTGCATCCATGCCTTAAGGGGGTCTGTGCCGTGCACACTTACTTAACATAAATCTCACCCCTTCCATCACAAATTAGAACTCAAAAACAAGATTTTCCTGTCTAAAAAAATTGTCCACCCCACTTTTAAATACATTCAATGAGGAACTCCCCACAACATCAGCAGGCAGCCCATTCCACTGATCAACAACTCTTTGACTGAAGATCTGTTGTCGCTTAACTGTCCTACACCTCAACTTGTCTAACGTGAATTGATGACCCCTATGTGATACTTTAAACTGAAGAGCGCCATTCAAATTGACCTGATCTAGTCCTTGAACAATTTTGTACATTTCAATGATGTCCCCCCCTAATCTCCTATACTTGAGTGAGTACATATCTAATGCCACAAGCCTTTCTCCATATTCTAAGTTACCTATTCCACTGATGAGTCTAGTTGCTTTGCGCTGCACTCTTTCTAACATATCTATATCTTTTTCGAGGTAGGGGCTCCATGCTTGTACAGAATATTCCAAGTTGGGTCGCACATGTGCTAAGTACAGTTTTTTTCATGACTTCCTTGCTCTTATACATCACACTTCTATTAATGAGTCCCAGCATTCTGAGTGCCCTGTTCCTAGCTGAGATACATTGTTTTTTTCTGCTTTAAGGTCTTTTGAAACCAACACACCTAAGTCCCTTTCCTCTTCATTAACATCCAGTTCCCTCCCTCCCATTGTATATCTGAGAGTTTCACCTCCAGACCCCAGATGGATAACCTTACACTTGTCATAGTTGAAAGATATCTGTCATTGATCAGCCCACTTTTTTAGGTCCTCCAAGTCTAGTTGAATATTTCTAGATTGATCACAACTGCTTGCCACTCCTACCAGCTTGATGTCATCAGCAAATCTGAACACTCTATTCCTCAGCCCTACCTCAATGTTATTCACAAAGATGATAAAGAGAAGTGGCCCTTGAACAGAGCCCTGTGGTACTCCACTCAGAGCATCCTTCCAATCAGATTTGCATCCATTTAACACTACCCTTTGTTTCCTTCCCCTCAACCATGCTTCAATCCAACCTATAACTTTTCCAACAATCCCATGTTGCTGTAGTTGATGAATTAGCCTCCCATGTGGAATTTTATCAAAAGCTTTGCTAAAGTCCAAGTACACAACATCCATCCTGCTTTGATTGTCCACTTCTTTAGTAACATACTCCATGAACTCCAAAAGGTTAGCTAAACAAGACCTTCGAGATCGAAATCCATGTTGAGTATCCCTTAAAAGGTTATGCCTATCAAGATGAATCTGAACATTCTGTTTAACAAGATTTTCTAGTACCTTGCAAACTATTGAGGTCAAACTGACTGGCCTGTGGTTCCCTACACACTTCATACTTCCCTTTTTGAAAATTGGTACTACATTTGCATTTCTCCAATCTTCAGGCACTTCAGAATATTCCATAGACCGCCTGAAAATTATACCTAGGGGAACTGCTAGAGCTTTAGCACACTCTACTCGGTCACACTCAGTCGTGATGGAAAAGGTTATATTCCCATTACTTTCTCCCCCTGGCTGGGCTACTCGACATGCTGCCACCAAATCAATGTTTGCTGCAGTACTGATGTATGTTGACCCGAAACAGCCTCTGAGACTCGCGACCCGAAATCACGACTCCGGCATCGCTAGATTGCTTGATGGCTGGTCATGATCCAAATGACCTCGACTGGCCTGCAGGGCATGCGCCAAAGTAACCACATCATGGATAGCGAATGAATCACGCGGTTCATTCGCTTGAACCGCGTATGCGTACTGATTTGCAAAGAATAATAAGACATGCAAGCTCGAGTTAATTCCGATAGAAGGGTTCGATGATATGGCATATGTTTGATGCATTACGAATGCATTGCTGCTCAGTACCAGGTACCCAGAACCAAATTGTGAGTTTCCCACATAATTTATGACACCAACCGAGGTTCATAAATCAGAAGCAAAGATAACGATCAACTGCACAACTTTGCTGACGGGACCACATGCTCAAATGACGTATTGCGTATTTCACAGCTTCTAACGGGATTGTGTCTGCAGGACTTTCGAAAGGGGACGGGGTGGTCTTGGATGTAATTACTTTGCGATGTGCCTAAGCTCTAAAGATGGGTGGAAGTGGCTCAAGATCCGGTTTGTGCAGAAATATTCCATCTTTTTCGGTATTCCTACTGATAGGGGAATACAGTAATCCGGCGAGCACGAGGCCACGTTTAGTGGACAGGAGCTACGTCTGGTGGACAGGAGCCACGTCTGATGGACAGGAGCCACGTCTGGTGGACAGCAGCCACGTCTGGTGGACAGGAGCCACGTCTGGTGGACAGGAGCCATGTCTGGTGGACAGGAGCCACGTCTGGTGGACAGGAGCCACGTCTGGTGGACAGGAGCCATGTCTGGTGGACAGCAGCCGTCTGGTGGACAGGAGCCACGTCTGGTGGACAGGAGCCACGTCTGGTGGACAGGAGCCACGTCTGGTGGACAGGAGCCACGTCTGGTGGACAGGAGCCACGTCTGGTGGACAGAAGCCATGTCTGGTGGACAGGAGCCATGTCTGGTGGACAGGAGCCACGTCTGGTGGATAGGAGCCACGTCTGGTGGACAGGAGCCACGTCTGGTGGACAGGAGCCACGTCTGGTGGACAGCAGCCCCGTCTGATGGACAGGAGCCCGTCTGGTGGACAGGAGCCCCGTCTGGTGGACAGGAGCCACATGAGCCGCTATTGGCGGGCCGGAGTACCTTGTAAGCGGATCCGCGGCCTGCAGTTTGCTCGGCAGCGTTCCATGTGTGCCAACGCGTTAGCGGCCTCCACATAGTGCCGGCTATCGACCCTTTCCGGTCCAGTGAGCCCGTCGCAGCCCTGACATACCTGACTTCAGCCTCACCTGATGCCAGGTTTGGCTCGGCGGGTCCACCACAGGCTCACCTCAGCACCATCTGAAGACACGTTCGGCATCGTGGGCCAGCCCCAGATCTGAAGGGCCTGACTTTGGTCTTAATGAGGTCAGGTCTGGCCAAGTGGGACTGCTTCGGCCTTCGGTATTTGACTTCGGTCTCTTCTACGGTCAGGTCTGGCTTTCTACGCCAAGCATAACCTGACTGCAATCTCATCTGAGATCAGGTCTGGTTTATCAGGCCCACCATAGCCTGACTGTTGTTTCATCTGGAGTTTTATCCGGACCAGTGAACCTACCGCAGCCTGCCTTTGATCTCGCTGAGGTCAGGTCCAGCGGGACCAGCAAGGCACTGCAATTTATAACTTCGTCTGACCTGAGGACACACTGATGTGCTTGCTCTCGGTTGACCTGGGGTCACGCTGCCACCAGGGTGTCGCGGCCCATAGTAATGTAATCGCACGACGCCTGCTAAATCAAATTACTTGACAGGCAATTTGTTCACAGCGAGATGCCACTTACATTCCCTGAGGCTTATCCCAGTCCGCAGCTTCATAAAATGTGGAACGAATGTCTTAAATCCGGCCGGTTTAGTGCCGGTGTCTTAGCTGAGTGTTAGAACTGGACACCGTCGTCCGTCAGCTGGCCTTTAAGTGGGTATCTTTAATTGAACTGATGAGGTGGGAGCGAGGCTGGTGACGATGTTTCGAAAACGGCTGACAGACGACGACCAAAATGATATAAGAAGTTCGATGATTTTTAGTGTAATGGATAGTTCTTCTGTGATCCTTGGCATCTTTCTAATTCTTGTCTTTATAATTGATGAAGATTAACAGCAAAAGTTTATTCATCTCGCACTGACTCTATATGGCGATGGGTCCCCCTCCCCCGTCACCGAATGTCCTACCCTCAGGCAGAAGTATCATTGCCCCCCCCCCCCTCCCCCGTCACCGAATGTCTTGCCCTCAGTCAGAAGCATGATTGCCCCCCCCCCCTCCTCCGTCACCGACTGTCCTGCCCTCAGTCAGAAGCATGATTACCCCCCTCCCCCCCCCGTCCCCGTCACCGAATGTCTTGCCTTCAGTCAGAAGTATGATTCCCCCCCCCCATCCCCCGTCACCGAATGTCCTGCCCTCAGTCAGAAGCATGATTGCCCCCCCCTCCCCCGTCACCGAATGTCTTTCCCTCAGTCAGAATCATGATTGTCCCCCTCCCCTCCACTCTTGGCCATGAGCTGCATTCCAGAGCAGGTATTGATCGATCTTGTTTGGTTGCTGAATGTTTCTGACGGACCAACCACGAAATATACATGCAGCGTGTCCGTCTGATAACCAAAGGGCTGCAGGTTCCGGCTCGCTGATCAGGCCGGCATCCCACTCCCTGCGACTGTGCAGCGGAAGAGAGTGGCGATGCAGGTAGCGAACTAGCTGGTGACACCGCTGAAGAACCCTACTGTGTTGCTATCTCTACCTCAAGCTGCAGTTTGGCTAAATGGTCTATCAAATGAGCTGCGCTGGGAATGTTTTTTTTTGTGTGGCTTTGTTTTTTTGTGTGCGGAGAATGAAATAATTAATGTTGACGAAGACCCGAGGACGAAATATATTCCGTGTTTGTTCGGTGCTATTTTACTTTTTAACATGAGCGAGAGGTTGTGTTCCACCTCAATAATGCACATTGCAACGTTCAAAATACACAAGTCATCAACTGCGACCGCAACAAAAGTTTGCAGTTGGCTCAGAACAACGTTTTGGAAGCGCATGGCTATAGTAAAAGTGGAGATTCTGACGTGATAGCTAGAGCGACGCTGGTTAGCGTTTGATCTCCCCAGATTGGCAACACAAGATCCAAGTTACTACTCATGCTCTCATTTAGTCCAGATTGGGAGGGTCGCCCATCAGCTGACGAAAAATCGTGTGAAAACATATGCGAATTTAAAGACTAGTTCCACATCATCAGAAGCAATGGACATGACGATTAGGACCGATTTTTGACGCGAAGCTTAGAAGTTGCTGCCAAGCAAACGCTTTCTCGGAAGGGTAAGACTACTACAATATTTTAAAGGTTCCTTTTCTCTTATTTAAAAGGATAACTTTCAGGGCCTCGAGACTATACTCCATTGGCCTTTTCTCACTGGTCCGCCAACACGCGTGTTATATACGGGTATCTTCGTGGGAATTTCCCCAGGAGACAGGAAATAAGAGCTAACACCAGCGTTTCAGGAAATATAAATTGGCTCACAAGGTCAGACAGCCGACTTCTCACTTCTACTCACAGGAACGGTCCAGTTCTGTCGTCTTATTTTCATGGAAATGAATGATTGAGCGAATGATTGAGCGCCCATTCACCAGTGGTCATGTCTACGGCATCGGCAGTCAGGTCCGATTGCTGGAGAATCGGCTTATTAGATAGAGGAAGCTTGTCGGCAAAACAAAGCTTGTTATTCTCTTAAATTACAGTGGTGGGAATTCTACAGCAGTTTCCTCAAGGAAATGGCGTGTGGTGCAGCTGCCGAGCGACGGTCGGGTATTTAAGTGAGTGGCGCAGTTCTATAGGAGTTGGATATCGCCAGGCTGGTCGGCCGCCGGTCCGGCACACCCGGCACGATTTACTATGCATTTTGCACGCATTGCAGGAATGGACGACTCGATATTGACCTGTCAAATTTGGTTTATTACCGGCCTGGTGGAAGGTATATCAGATAGCGTTAATTGCGTTGTAAAGCCGGCTGAACAGCGCAACAGCGCTATGTGAATGCCACTTCGGTGCCAACGGTCGGCTTCCAGGGTGCGCCCTGGTACGGCAAACATGAACTAAGTGTCTCTTTGCCACAATCAACGCCATAGTTGCAGCAGTGTTGACATTGTGCAGTCCATTTCATGTTGGTCACGCAAGCTGCTGTACCAACGCAAGCAACTACTTTAGGTGACAATGGCAAGACGGGTCGGAAGGCAAGCACAGCTTTGCATATGCATGGCACATTATACATTGTTGACGCGGGATTTTAATGGAGAAGGCTCTGCGCAATGAGCGCGGGTCAAACTGCACTCGGTGATCTGGAAAGGATGCCAAGCATGGCCTGAAGGCGGAGAATCCCTTGGGTGTGAAAAAAAGCTTAGCTGCAGGATACCATAACCGATTTAGAGTCGTCTTCCTTGTCACTGGCCCATTATTGATGTGATGCATACTGTCCTCTGTACCGCTTTATATCGGAGGTTTCGGGGTTCCGAAATTTGTCTTCGGGGTTCCGAAATCTCCACAACGCTTTTGATACAAAACGCGTACTAAATATCCTCACCATGACGATAAGCGGCAGAACGTCTAAGCCCAAGGAGGGGAGGATGCTCAAGTAGGGGAGCTCGACAAGGCTTCCCTCGCGGGGGCCTCCTGTAATCCACATTAAGGGGCTTGCTAAGCGTTATGAGCAGCAGGAGCCGTTTGAAATCTGCATGCGGGTCTTCTGTCTTCGGTTGCGGGGGCCTTCTGAAATCGACATGGGCCTCCATTTGTTGTCAGCTGCAAAAGTCTCATATCGCTGTAAGCTGGAAGCCAAGAGAGCCTCCTGAACAAGGGCGCATCAAATACTTTCTTAATGGAGCCTGACCCGCCACAGAGCTCACTGTATTGAGATCGCTCTCAATTTATGACTTGGCGTCGTGCAAATCCCAAAATGTCTTGCTTGATGTATTGTTCTTTTGTGCTAAGGGGAGGAGGCGACGCTCCCCCTTGCTGCGCCTCTAATCATGAAACATGCATGGAGTAGACCCGTCATTGTTAGCTGAAGCTTCGCAACCGATATCAAGCTTGGGGCGGCTGCGAGTAGTTCGAAAAAAGTTCAACCAGAAGCGTGTAATAACACAAAAAGCTACGATAACTGGCTTACAATGCACCTTCGATATTCATATGATTATGATATCGAAAGCAGGTAACATGGCTAAAATACCTTAAGGAAAATTCAGGTTGTCATCTTGCTAAATTGGCTAGCGTACAATATTTTGAATATTGGTTTCCTTACCACAGCAGGTACTAAATCACGGCAGAGCATGAGGATTGACTTTCATGCAACACTAGGCAGCTGCAATGCTCCTCTTTGAAGACCACGGTGCTGCAATGTAGCTAGCTTGAGTCGGGTGAACAATCGTATATTTCTGTTAATGACAATTACAATCTGCTACTTCAATTACATACTGGGGCTTGTTCCACTCGTTGGCTTAAACAGCACTGATTACACCTGAGCTCGTGTCGGGATGGCCGGCGTGGCTGCCGATGCTCTGTGACCGACAGGCAGTATCTGAAGATGCTGCTGATCTGCTATTACGGTGGAACTCTACTGTAGAGCATGGAAAACAGTCTCTGGGGTGGCATCTCAGCACTGGCTCACAAATCACAAGTCTTATGCCGTGCTATGAGCGCGCACCCGATTCATGGTACCGTGCTATGTGCTATACCGCACTTGGTTCCTGGTACCGCGCGATGGAGTGTTCACGTGGTTCCTTGTAGCGTGCAATGGAGTGCTCACGTGGTTCCCGGTACCGTGCATGGTACCGGGTGTTTTTATCTGATTGGTGATGATTATCAATTCACGACTCATATTTCCTCGCTTACTTTTTTTGAAACCTGAATTCTATTTTTAGGACCTAGATTGTCCATTGCGCGCAAGATTCTTTGGTATATATCTGCATGCAAAGTTTGATTTAACAGATAAAATGAATGCTCCATGCTTCAGTATTTTGATTTCTTTTCCAAAGGCCATATATCAGTGATACACTATCCGGCCAAAAGTCGAACCCAGCCTACAGGTTATGAGTCGACTTTGCAGCGTCAACGTGCGAAGTGCATTTCGGACGCGCTAGGCTCTTCATGTACCGTCGCTTGTCGGAAGAACTTATCGGGAAGTGGATTGCTTCGCCGAACACCAAATGTGCTGCAGTGATACCGATGTCCGGTTTGAACGCAGCATGCATTCCCAGGAGCACTATCGGAAAAGCAGCAGGCCAGTCGTCGTGTCCGTGAAGGGCGGCGGTCGACGACCCCTTCAGTTGTTCGTCCAGCATTGTTCACGTGTCGCGGTCACCATTTGCAGGCACGGTACTACACGGCCGAACACATGATACTTGTGTGAAAATGCTGAGGTCAGGTCTTCTGCGGTAAACGAGTCATTAAAGGTCCAGTGGGGTCACCTCCAAAAAAGTTCAACCAGTCGTCACGCTTTAACGGATATATATTTTAATGAAACTTTCAGCGCTTGCTCATCTTTAGAGATGCAACAAAATGCACCAGACATTTTTGATTTTTTAAAAGTATTTTACGACGTGTTAGTTTTGAATATTTTCCCATTACGGATAAAATCGAAAATTCTGGCCTAAGTAAGCAAGTTAACTTACCGCTCTACCGATTATAAAAATAAAAACTAAAGAAAATTGAAAACTCAAAATTTTGAAAATTAACAAAGTAAATTGTTTTAAAAATCTCCCCCAAAATGAGCTCCCAAGAGCCAAAAACATGATGTCAGTCGTGATCACATAGACCCCTTAGTGACGTCACTCTTTGTAAGGATAACATTTTGGAGATGGTTTTGGGCCCTACTCGTCGAGCGCTTTCCGATGACATCACTTTCGTTTTCGTGCAACGCTTACTTTTGAAATTAGAGGGGGTAAAAAGGCGCCCCCGAGACGGGTTCCAGGATCTGACCGGAAAGAGGGGTGAGTTCATTGTTTCTTCATGTGCCAATTCAGTCAGTCAATTCAACATGTTGTTTTTTACTATTATGTTTGCATAACATTCATACTACTATTTTACAATATATGTATTTTATTATTTATACAATATATTGGCTTATGTGCCACCTGATGTCGATTTTGTGACGTCACCCTATGGTGGACATGGGGCAACGACCGGACGGATCCCCTTGATTTTTCTTGTAAGCCAGAAACTGGAAAATTTGGTGTAGTTTAACATCGTCTTAGCAATGATGTATCATTTGACAATTTGTAATATGTAGCTTAACATGATTGAAGCCCTGGATGAAGACAAATCTTTGAAATCCTCCTAAGCAAACAAACTCGAGGCTAAAATGGTCTCGTTTGCATGACTACGCTCGCTTATGTGACTCGTTCGTTCACTCGCTTCGTCTGAATAACGAAATATATTTTCCAAGACTGTTCTCGGATCAAAACAGAGGTAGTAAATCTTTAGGAATCTTCTTCAGGAAGTGAAAGTCGAAACTTGTTTCGACTTTGAGATTGGAATGCATTGTGCCGAATTGTCGAAATACGTTCCACCGAATATGTTCTACTAAAAGTGTCCCGAATAGCTCCAATATTCCAAACTTTACGAAGCTACACCTTCAGCTGGACAGCCTCAATATATTGATGGATTTGAGCTAGATTTGGCGGCATGCTGATCGGCTTCACGGTATCAGTTGCGCACATCCACCGGTGCAGTACCTCTTGGTCAATTCTTTTATCACGCCTTTGGACAAGCTTCGAACATTCCTTTTGTTATCAGGACGAGTTTTCATCGCCAAGTTATTCAGAAAAACCGCAGCATTTCTCTACGAAATTCCGCCAGACTTGGACACTTTTCTTTCTGGCTTGAGCTATCCATTTAATTATCTAGAGCTGCGTTTCTAAGCTAGCTTTACTCAGTGCATCTTTCAGGGCAGAGCTTCGAGAAATGCGTGCGGTAACCAGTGGTGTCCAGAAATAACAAAAAACATAGTCTGAAAAGAGATGGACTGTAGTTATCTGACGTAATTTCAGTTTTTACTACGAACTATATTAAATTACCATAATGATCTGATGTAAACGGATGCCATTCCGTTTGCCTACTGTACTACTTGCCTAATGTACAGGTCAATAATCATTCTAGAACCACACACACACACACGCACGCACGCACGCACGCACGCACGCACGCACGCACGCACGCACGCACGCACGCACGCACGCACGCACGCACGCACGCACGCACGCACGCACGCACGCACGCACGCACGCACGCACGCACGCACGCACGCACGCACGCACGCACGCACGCACGCACGCACGGCCACACACACACACACACACACACACACACACACACCTTCAGAGACCGTGGCGGCGTACAGCGGCTGCAGATCTGGCGCCCGGTCGGCCATCGTCGGTTAAACACCACTGTGATTGGCACTCGCCACTATCTGGCTGAGACTTCAGACGCTGATCACGATAAACGTATCGGCGGCCGAGCGTCGACAATTGAGATAAAAGCTGTCAGCTGATGAGCGCTTCGTCAGCAGTGACGTCACAGCGCGGAACGGGTGGCAGGTCGTTGTCGCGAGCACCGGCCGGTCCCAGGCACTGCACGCTGTCAGTCAGAAGCAGCGGTGCTATCGTCTGATTGGTTGATTATTTGGACTCTTCGTGACACCAGCGACAAGGTTCGCTCATCGCCCAATCGCTGGGTGTCACAACAGAGAAGATGACGAAGAGAACGGGAACATTACCAGAGTTCGCTTGGGAAACAGTAGCATTAGCGCTGAATACCACTTAAGTTGCCCCTCCTGAGAGGTTCGTGCTCATTGATGGGAGCGCGAACACACCCACAGGGAATGGACAGTCCGCTCCAGAACAGGACTGTCCGCGGGCCCGCGGACTGTATATACAAAAAGCAGCATCTAGTACAGTACAATTATCTAGCAGCAAGGAGGGTGCTGCCCCAGAAACTGCTGGCTTCGTTAGTTGAACACAGTCAACCCGATGATATTTACCTGCACAAACTACCAAATTTACATTCAGTGTTCTGGCAACGCACTGAAAGTGGTCCTCCAGACAGGTCTCACTCTTAACATATTTTTGTTCTGGGAAACTAGCAGCTTTTATTGGGTGATAACGCGCTCGCAAAGCCTCCAGAAGCACGCAGCCATTTTCAGGACCCACTGCCTGGTGCCACTATCAATATCAATCCAACTTGATTTGAAGAATGCCGCACGTTGGTCCCTGGAATATGCCATCAAATGTTTGCTCTGATGTGTCCGTGACTGGGACGCCAAAAATACTTCAGATGCTACGGGGGAAATATAATTCAAATGACAGTGAATTTCCCAGTTAGATTCCTTTGAACGATGATGTGGATAGATTGCGCATATATGTTGGGTCATTATAATGACACTAATGAATTGTGATCAGCAGGTTATTACTGAGAACTTACTTCGAATTTCGAAACATCGTCACGAGGATGGAATATGTTTTGGACTCTCTTGACTCTTGGTTTCGTGCAAACGGCCTCAAAGTGAATGCCGGAAAG
The DNA here is from genome assembly GCA_034440615.1 of Ashinkailepas kermadecensis. Taxonomy (NCBI): domain Eukaryota; kingdom Metazoa; phylum Arthropoda; class Thecostraca; family Neolepadidae; genus Ashinkailepas; species Ashinkailepas kermadecensis. The sequence continues at coordinate 231,454 of JAOTOM010004733.1, forward strand.
ACTCAACTGATGCTGCTGGGAAGTCAGCAAAATTTGCGCCACCCCCCGAAATTACCGTAAAATTTCGCGATCACAATCTAATTCCCATCTCGGAAGCAAAAAATATCGGATTAATCTTTGACCGCTCTCTCAGCTGGGACTCCCACGTCTCCACCATCACTAGGCGCTGCTTCGGTACTTTGAGTGGTCTGTCGCATCTGAGGAGTTACCTGCCGCCCGCTGTCATTTCCGCTTTAGTCAATGCCTTGGTACTCTCGCAGATCCGGTATTGTATTTCGGTGTACGGCAATGGAACGGAAAAGAATCTGTCTCGCATCCAAAACATTATTAACTATGCAGCTTCAGTAATTTTCGGCCGCAAAAAATTTGATCATGTATCGGATCTGCTGAAGAAATTCGGCTGGCTGAACGCGCGGGACCTCGTTCAGTACCACACGCTGACATTGCTGCACAAGGTGCGCCGCCTGGGTGAGCCAGAGTCACTAGCCTGCGAATTTGCTCTGGTATCACAGACACGCGACAGGACCACCAGGCAAGACAGCGATCTGCACGTGCCCAGATCGCGAACCAACATGGGCAAGCGACGTTTTTGTAGTCGCGCGGCTAGACAATACAATGCCTTGCCGCCCGATCTGACGCGGCTACCCATCCCCCTGTTTGGACCGCACCTAAAGCGTCACCTGCGTAGGAACCCGGATTGTGGAGGAAATTAGCGCCTTATTTATGTGTCTGCTTTTATGACTGTTTGTAGACGATATCTGAATGTATGATACTTCTGCCGACCTCTTTTTATTTGCATGACGTGAGGCTGTAATAGCCACGAGTTAATTGTGGATGGCCTTAATACATGTCTGTCAATGCAATTATTTCTTAACAAGGTCAGGCAACAAAAGTAAATAAGCCAGTCCAAAATTGCCAGTCCAAAAAACTGGGGGAAGGATGGTGACATTTCCATCAGTCGATAGGTAATTAACTGCATTATCACCTCATGCCATGGTTTTTCTTTTAACAGGAAAACGAAATGCCAGAAAACTCATCAGATGTTCATTGCTGGAACATGTAATAATGACCGTTCATCTTCAGCAGTAAAATGATGGTCCAGAAATTGAGTGAATGAGGGTGAACATACCTGAAGTAATGGGTAGTGGCATACACTATTTTTCTGCCGCATTGCTTTTTCAACAACGTCTTGGATTGCTGTTACTATTTTTGCAAATGCATGAATGTTACCATCTTAGTTTACGCTTCGTCCGACGCGCGGCGCTAGTGTCGCTGACCAGTCAAGTTTACGCGCTTGGCGCGTAGCTCGTTCATTGGCCACACTGTTACTTGATAAGGTAAGTAGCCAAGCTGCGGTACTAAAACAAAATTATTTCACATCACTTTATTGACGCTAACCTAAAGGTGTTTCTCCGTCTTTGTTACACTTCTAATTGGACCTGGTGTAATTGCTATAACCCCACTTGAGACCTGCTTATCTAATGTCCGTCTGAGAAGGTGCACCAGAACAGCCTAACGTTAAGTGAATGAAGTGAATCTCGACTGACTTCTTAATTGATTTTCGGTATTTTGGCATCATGTGAACATAAAGTGACATATTCACAGTTCTGTAAATCTGAGTTATTGGGTGCCTGTGCGACGTGCGATGTGCTTGGTACGAAGAACAAATAAAAGTGCTTTTTACCTTGGTATGCATGTACGTACTATATTTTCTATTTGGTTGTTGTCCTGATGTAACATACTCTATGTGTGACTAGGTTTCTGTACACTTTGGCATCTCATTGCAGACGGCAAATCATCTGCAGTCACACATACGACAGCAGGCATGAGGTGCCGATACAAATCGTAGCTGCCTTGGGATGCGCATGCGAGTCGCAGCCATTCAGATAAAGTTCGGATCCTGTTTTCAGCTTCGACCGCCTGCGGGAAAAACACTGATGAACGGAAGACGTCCGATGGCATGTAATTAACAGCTCATTTCAGCTGAGATATGGCGATTGATTAGGATGGCGTGACGGCCTAATTTCACGATGGCAGTCAGTGAGTTATGTCTCACAATCGGCTCCATGCACGAAGGCATCAGCCCACTGAACACAGCTATAACTCCTATAACGAGGTCAAGGCTGCAGCTAAACATCAGGACCAACCGATTTCCCGATACCAGAAATAGCCGTGAATAAATCGGCACCGAACTATTGGACCAGCCCCTTCTTGTTCTCTTTGTTAACTCCATGCGCTCCTCCTAGTTGACCCGCATAGGTCATAGTGATCCTCTGTTCACCAGTACTTTCCTTTTGTTGACTTGTCCTCTCCTGTTGAATGGTCCTCTCCTGCTGACGATCCTCCTGGCAGGCCCGTCCTCCCCTGCCGACTGGTCTTGCCTTGTTGATCAATCACCTCGAATGTGCACTGCCTCCCCTGCTGGCCAGTCACCTTGGCTGAGCGATACCGCTCGTCGTTCCCAGTCCTTCTTTGCTAACCAGTCCTGCTCTGCTGGTCAGTCGTCTCGGCAGAATGGCTCCTCCCCTGCCGACTAGTCCTCCCGCATTGACCAGTCCTCCCGTGCTGACCAGTCCTCCCGTGCTGACCAGTCCTCCCGTGCTGACCAGTCCTCCCGTGCTGACCAGTCCTCCCGTGCTGACCAGTCCTCCCGTGCTGACCAGTCCTCCCGTGCTGACCAGCCCTCCCGTGCTGACCAGTCCTCCCGTGCTGACCAGTCCTCCCGTGCTGACCAGCCCTCCCGTGCTGACCAGTCCTCCCGTGCTGACCAGCCCTCCCCTGCCGACTAGTCCTCCCGCATTGACCAGTCCTCCCGTGCTGACCAGTCCTCCCGTGCTGACCAGTCCTCCCGTGCTGACCAGCCCTCCCGTGCTGACCAGTCCTCCCGTGCTGACCAGTCCTCCCGTGCTGACCAGCCCTCCCGTGCTGACCAGTCCTCCCGTGCTGACCAGCCCTCCCGTGCTGACCAGTCCTCCCGTACTGACCAGTCCTCCCGTGCTGACCAGTCCTCCCGTGCTGACCAGCCCTCCCGTGCTGACCAGTCCTCCCGTGCTGACCAGTCCTCCCCTGCCGACTAGTCCTCCCGCATTGACCAGTCCTCCCGTGCTGACCAGTCCTCCCGTGCTGACCAGTCCTCCCGTGCTGACCAGTCCTCCCGTGCTGACCAGTCCTCCCGTGCTGACCAGCCCTCCCGTGCTGACCAGTCCTCCCGTACTGACCAGTCCTCCCGTGCTGACCAGTCCTCCCGTGCTGACCAGCCCTCCCGTGCTGACCAGTCCTCCCGTGCTGACCAGTCCTCCCCTGCCGACTAGTCCTCCCGCATTGACCAGTCCTCCCGTGCTGACCAGTCCTCCCGTGCTGACCAGTCCTCCCGTGCTGACCAGTCCTCCCGTGCTGACCAGTCCTCCCGTGCTGACCAGCCCTCCCGTGCTGACCAGTCCTCCCGTACTGACCAGTCCTCCCGTGCTGACCAGTCCTCCCGTGCTGACCAGCCCTCCCGTGCTGACCAGTCCTCCCGTGCTGACCAGTCCTCCCGTGCTGACCAGTCCTCCCGTGCTGACCAGTCCTCCCGTGCTGACCAGTCCTCCCGTGCTGACCAGCCCTCCCGTGCTGACCAGTCCTCCCGTACTGACCAGTCCTCCCGTGCTGACCAGTCCTCCCGTGCTGACCAGCCCTCCCGTGCTGACCAGTCCTCCCGTGCTGACCAGTCCTCCCGTGCTGACCAGTCCTCCCGTGCTGACCAGTCCTCCCGTGCTGACCGGCCCTCCCGTGCTGACCAGTCCTCCCGTGCTGGCCAGTCACCTCGGCTGACCTCTCACGCTAGCCGTCTAATGACCGGCTACCACCGCTCACCTATACCTGATTTAAGGCCGCAATCAATAACACATTATGGCGGCGGCCCGAAAACACGGCTGGAATAGAGCGCTGGCCGCCATGCGATGATGGCCTGCGATGGCCTCTGCCTGCGCGGCCCGGTGGTCCGCGACGCCAGCTCTATGTTCGCCTGCTCTGCTAGCTCGACAATGCTACCGATGCTACAATGGGCTTCTGACCGTCAATCTCGACGAGACGTGATGGATACTGAAAATGTTGTGGTCGAGGCCGGGTCCCGGCCGGCCTGCCGTGACTTCTGTGCCCGGCGGCAGTCTCGTCAATGCGACCGGGAGCTGGATCAAAACAGCCGCATACTTTCCATGCACATAGGGAATTGTCATTGCGTTTTGCAGTGAAATGAAGATCCTATGAGTAATCTGCATCCTTTGTTACATGGTACTATGCTGTACTGTAATATGCATGGACTATTAATATATTGATTTTTTTTTTAAACTGTTGTTTTCAACAACTACCTGGTCAAATATATTTGAACGCCTACAGAAGCTAGCCTCAAACTGTTGTGTGTTTATGGCACAAACTGGCGTTGTCACACTTGGGAAACGTATGGCATTCTTGCCGGAATTTTTGTGCTTGCCACTTGCCATTTCTAGTCTGGATGGCGATGGCCACGTATAGCATGGCACCGCCATGGCTGACACGATTATGCTGCTGACGCCCATTGGCGACTCGATTCGCCGGATGGCCGGGGAGGGAAGAGGTGGGGGTGCGGCACGTGGGGAGGATTGTCAGGGTGACCTGGCGTCACACAGTCACCCATCCACACGTGAAAATGCTGGTCGACATTGTCATGCTTGTCACGGACTCTGCAGGAGCGTACCGAGCTGACATTGTGTCGCCGTGGGCCGCGCGTGCCAGGTGTTCCAACTACCTTAGAAAATCGAGCACGGGAAGCAAGCAATCCCATTACATTTGAGCAAGATCGATTCGGGTTGAACACGACTAAACTAAATTCATTTGACCTGTAAATTTACTGAAACTATGTGCCACAGTTTCCCTAGCTCCAACTTAGCGCGGAACTGTCACGCCAGTAAAACTCAGAGTTCCAGCCGAGTCTTGCTCGTTACTCCCGGTCCGCCGCACCGCCATTGCCCATCGGTATCGGGTCACCATCGCGCGCGAATTTATCGTCCTTTGTGGGCGTGTGGTGACATATTCGGTCGGTATGTGGCAAACCTGAAGTGCTTGCCTGTTAGGACTTTCATTAGGATGGTCAACTGCGCCCATCGTAGGCCCAGGTACATCGTAGGCCCAGGCACCGTACCCGTACACTGACAGGACTGCCTATGCGATGACAAACAGGACGACGACAAATCACGGCAATGGAAATGCAACATGATCTGATCTATTCGCTCGAACCGATGGCCCCCAATTCATTATTTGCCTGTCGCCGATGAATCTCCATCAAATGAAATATGAAAACCATTCAGATTCGGCCTGCATGACCATCTACCAGCCCAGCATTTTTGCACAGGAGCACAACTATATGTGATATTTGAATCTGATCGAAATGGAGCACATTCTGAACCATTGCCTAGCATATGATGGTAGCCTTTAAGCGAAATAGGTAATTAAGGTAAAAAGCTGTATGGTTTAATATTTTGCTGATTAAGATAGGATAAATCCATGCATACCTAGCTTCTTAGGCAAACATGTGACGAGATGACATTATATTTTTCATTGTCTCTAAATTATGGCAAGCATCTGGAATACACTCATCGGCTGTCCCGGGCCACTCTGGTTGGATTCTTCTAACCAGGAAATGCTATGACACCAACTCGCCAATAAAAATATTACCATCAGTTCGTTTGCCAAAAATAGTACATGCCTCTTGTACATACATCCTTCAAGCCAATTTACCTACTTCGAAGTCATTTTTCTCTTTATCTGGAGAGTAGCTTAATACCGCAGACTGCATCCGGCAAACAAGCAAATTATGGAGGCGTCTGAAATGAGAGCTGGGTTATGGGCCGCAGCGGAACCCGGATCACTGTAAATTGTTAATTGGTAAGTATCACTCACGGACGGAGCTCTGAAAGAAAAAAAAACATTGGCGCTGAATAATTACATGCCTGGCAAGCTATAGAAGAGCACTGAGTGGGCATCCCCATAGACTACCATGATGAAACCTCACATTCTTGAAGAGACGAGGGAAAATGTGAGGGAATTTCACCCCAGATCACAATTACAGTTGCTGTGCTTAAACCCACCTGAGGTGGATTATTCAGCCGTTATCGGGACAACCAGTTGATATTTCAAATGAGATGTATCAAAAGGCATTTGCACCCCCAGTTCATTGCCCGATCAATAATTTTATCACGTGGATTACAAAATGGATCTTGTTCACAAACTTGTGACGACGTCGGATGCTTAATACAGCGCAGGAATCTTGCGCGAGTAACTCGACTGGTGCAGCGTCGGAAATGAGAAATGAATTATAAACAGCGACGGAGCTTCCGCAGCATATCAAGTCAATCTATTCAGCAATTCACGTTTAGTTCGGAAATGAGGTTGTTCGCGAATGTTTAAGCAGCACGTCCCATATGCGCTCCGTGGACTGTTGAATAGTTGGTTGAAATATTGAACGAGGGAGCATTCGTGAAGAATGCGAATATTGGTTTCCAACTATTCCGACACCTTCCTTACCAAACCAGTGCATCTGTGCATCTGCTAGTCACGGCGAGACCACGCGAATGGCGGTAACATAGTCCACCGCCGATGTGTAAACTTAAACTCTGGAGTCTGTGGGATCACCAAAAGTCCGCCTCGACCTACGGAAGCCAATCTCCGGGCCATCAGGGCTGATGCCTAATATGCAAGAGCCAATCGCTGACATATGAGAGCTGATCCGTGATCTGTGATATACTTTGATATGAGATCCGCCCTCTGACCCATGCAACCGATCTCTGATGTCTGTGAGTCACTCGCTGATTCGTGGAGCGGATTTCCGATGTATGAGAAATAAACGAAGCAGAGCTGCACAGTTCATAGAAGCGACGACAGCCTCCACTCTCGCCTTGAAACGACTGTCGGAGGTGTAGCTGTAATCACCTCGAAGCAACTGTCGGTGGTGTAGCTGTACTCATCTTGAAGCGACTGTCGGTGGTGTAGCCGTACTCACCTTGAAGCAACTGTCGGTGGTGTAGCTGTACTCACCTTGACGCGACTGTCCATGGTGCAGCCATACTCACCTTGGAGCGATTGTAGGAGGTGCAGCCGTACTCACCTTGAAGAGACTGTCGGTGGTGTAGCTGTACTCACCTTGAGGCGACTGTCAGTGGTGTAGCTTACTCACCCTGAAGCGAATGTTGATGGTGTAGCCGTACTTACCTTGAAGAGACTGTCGGTGGTGTAGCCGTACTCACCTTGAAGCGACTGTCGGTGGTGTAGCCGTACTCACCTTGAAGCGACTGTCGGTGGTGCAGCCGTACTCACCTTGAAGCGATTGTCGTTGGTGTAGCTGCACCCACCTTGAAGCGACTATCGGTGGTATAGCTGTACTCGCCCAGGGTCAGAATGTGCAGGTCCTGTTTCCTGATCCAAGACACCTGGTGGCACGTGAGAACATGTCAGCTGCCGCACGATGCTCCGCACGGCTGTTGCTGTTTGTTGGAGCACATGCTACTACTGTAGGGCAGCCCGCAGCTATTGACAGCTATTCAGACAGACAGTTTTCTCATGGCTTGACTGAGCGCAGTGTGACGCAGCGTCTATTATCGCTAAGCAAAATACCAGAGGAATTGATGACATGAGTTCAATGAGTGACATCCTGTTCTTCGTGGGCTTAGCTGGCAAAACCTCACTTGGTCGTGCATAGCATGGGATGTAGTAAAATACTGGTGCGGCTGGTCGAAAATGGTATTATTCTGGGGTGATTAAACATAATTAATGTTTGCGAAGCGATTTACAAAGACATGCTGTCCTTGGACTCTAGGAGCGGGAGGAGTCATTTTGACTCTTCCAATATTTTTCTGATGTAACGCCTCCACCACTCATGATATCGCGTTGAAATTTGACATACATTTAATTACGTGTTTTGTGCACATGATGTCAAAATTATATCCAGGCCCTGAAGATAACAGAGATTGGGTGGGTTAAATTCAGGTGGCGACCTCGCATCACTAGGAGTTTTAGATGTACCTTGAAACGTGCGTCAGAAACAAACCGTACAAGATACAGTTTCAGGTGAAATAGGGGTGAATAAACAAATACTGTAAGCAAACTAGAAACAACAATTATATGACCTCAGGTCAGGTTCTAGGCAACATGAAAGTTGAAGCTAGACATATGCCTGCATGCGTGCATTACGTTACGTTCCATAAAAGCGTACCGTGTTTCAAGTCAATATCAGATGGGGTCAGATATGACCTGAAACGTCCCGATGGTGCATGTATTTCAGGCGCTTCAGGGGGTAAGATAGGAACTATTGCAAAGTAAAAAGGGTGGACAAGGGTAATTTTGCACACTAAGTTCATATCTGATATGACGGGTCCCTGAAATTCGATTTTAAAATATTCAATTTTCTTCGATATTTATGGAAACATTTTCAAAACAGTAAATTGATTGCCTTCAAAATTGTCAGAGGTTGGGAAGCATATATTTTTGGTTCGCGACACTCAATATCTTTTCCTGAATCCCATCTGTTTGAAAAATTATCTGGAAAAATATTCAGCAGTTTATCACATATTTCCAGGTACTTGGCCTTGACGGGGTCGGTGATCATGACCTTTGCACATATCACTTGTGTTAGACGAAGTCTTCAGGTTGCGCATCATGAATATTGAACCACGAAATTGCATTTGTTTTACGACCAGAGTTCGAAAACTACGATATAGACAGATGGCTGACTACATCCCGACATTGACCTGCCTGACCTTATCTGGAAGGCCAAAAAAGAAATATATATTTTAAATATTTAATATCAGCCTAAAAGATTAAAGATGTAGCTAAAAATGGTTTTATTGCATAGCTATATCTTACTCTGAACAAAAGATAGTGCGGAAAGGGTGAAAAATTATCCCTCACAAGTCGTTACTAATGATGAATATAATGCACAGGACATATGCACACCTATTCAACCATGCACACGATTATATATATATATATATCTGTATAAATATGTGTGTGTGTGTCGTTGTGTGTGTGTGGTTGTGTGCGTGTGTGTGTATGTGTGTGTGTGTGCGTGCGTGTGTGTGTGTGTGTGTGTGTGTGTGTGTGTGTGTGTGTATGTGTGTGTGTAGGTGTGTGTGTGTGTGTGTGTGGATGTGTGGATGGACCTCAAACAGTGCATACCAACGTACCAGTTGCGGCCATCCTTTTGCAAATAACTCAGAGGGCGTTCAATGCTTTCAACAATACCGCTTGTGTTTGGCTCAATTTATGACGAAGGCAGCCTTGTCAGCCAACGTGTTACCAAAATCTGCCAGATTTACTGAGACGATTAATAGAAAACGATATCTTCGTGTGAACGGAACATGTGTTTGTTGTTTGTAGCAGAAACTCCACACCGTTTTCCTCCGTTTTAGCCATAACTTGTGCAGTGAAAAAGAACACACGATAAACTTACAAACAAACCATTAAAGGAATTAGAGACTTGTTGACAGCTGGGAAATAAATGGTTTGTAAGGCGTGTGGAGGTCTCGAGCGGATGAACAATTCGCGCAGTTTTACGACACAGAACATCAGCGAGCAGAGTGGCGTCGTGTTCCTCACAACTATTGCCAATGCATTCAACACAATCGTACATCACCAATCGCATTCGTTTGATGATATATGCACAGCAATATGGTGGTGCGGCTGACATAATAAATACGTTTGTCAATGTTTTGTACATGTAAGTTATCGACATATGTTTCCGAGCGCAATTTCCTTTTGCATTCGAATATCCATCACATTCATTCAAAGGCATCGTAGGAAGGTTAAAGAAGTCTAATTTTCGACATGCATGAGCATGAACGTGATAATTCCGAGGGCAATGGAACACCAAGTTGGATAGTCAATTTCAACAAGGTCTTTCTAACATGTTGTATTTTAAACAATGATCCCAATTGTGATAGCTAAATTAATCGACGCAATTTTGGTAATAATAACAGAGACATAATATTGTTCACATCACGTTAGGTGCTATATGAACAATGATGTCGATGCGCTCTAAAGTTACGTGCTAATATGGCAGGATTGCCGACTAATTGCATCGCACACATTGTTCGCTGTGTGTCAGTGTGATTAAAATTAACGTTCTAAGTGGCACCAGTTTCATCAAGTTAGCTCATCACCGTTCATGACATTATTCATGGCGTAGGCGTAGGAACGTGCAGAGTCAGGGGACCACTACCCCACTCACTCACCACACATTTTCATCATCTTAAAATATTAGCCTGATGAGATAGAATGGCGGCGCGGTGCCTCCTCCCCCCCCACACACATTTCGCCAGCATTCCAACACCCCTGACTTACACAGTGCGCATTTCAAAGCTAAGCTTAGCTCATTGTGGTGTTAGCCATTCTATATGTTTCGACCGCATTGAAAAACAAATCCGGAAGCTCATCGCCCAGAGGATCACGCTACGTTTCAGATTGATCGCCATTCCGTACTCTATTTCTGGACTGAGGCTCTCAAAGCCGACCAAAGCCCGAGATCAAGTGGCGGAAATCAACGGACGGCGTGTGGTCGGATGGCTATGTGCACCGAGACGGATGGCAGCTCTTCCGGGCGGCACCGACAGAATACGTCTGCAGACCCTCAGCAGCCGGCGTTCCCCGCACCGTAGCTATCTCTATCGCGGCTCAAAAACGATCACACACATTGTTGCAACACATGGGGGCATACAGATCGTCCGAGGCTCCGGCTGGAGATGATGTTTTCCCATCCAAAAACGTCGTCATGCCAGACTCCTATTCGCTGCGATTGGTGTCTTGCCACGCTTCTGACATTGTGATATCGTATGTTTCCCGAACGTTTCCTCGGGGGAGATGGTGATAACAGATACCCAGCACTTTAGGACTGGCATGTTGTAGTTGAGTCAGAAGCGTAGCACGATGCTTTTTCATCGGATGCTATGCAATTTGTATTACAGAATACAAAAATGAAATCCAACGTGAAATTATACCGTCGGTTCTTTTTTGTTCGAGGGCTGCAGCTGCAGATTCCCAAACACCTACATTTTCTCCAATACATAATGCACAATGGAAATACTCCAACCAGTAATGACAAGGCCCACGAGCAGCAGGGAAACCAACGGTGAACTAGTCGCGATCCAGCCTTCCCGCCTGTCAGTCGCACGGCCAGCACCTCACACGACGCCCGAAGAAGCACGGCAGCGATGAGAGAACGGAAACCCAGAACATGGCAGGCGGTCGTGAGCGGCGTTGCAATGGACTGACGGTGGCGACGGGTCGCGGTCGTGCCGCGGACACTGCCACTCGTTCGCCCATCCTGACGGCCGGCCACAGCCGCGTCCGCAGCCGTATCCGCAGCCGCACCACTTGGCGCTGCCCATCTCCATGCTCTCCGTCCTGGGTGGCGCCCTCTTGAAGAGCAGGGATGTGTAGCCCAGGCTCGTCGATCATGCAGTGCACTCAGCCGCCGCTCCCCTGAATGCCGACGCCGCGACACTCCGTCTCGGTCATCGGGCCAGTCTTTTTTTCATTTTCTTTTTAACTCTTTAGCAGTGACAAAGTGCCATCTGCTAGAGATGAGCTACGCTAAGAAGGAGCTACATCAAACCGACTTATGTGACATCCAGTGGTATCGAATAAGCAAGAGAGAAAAGGTGAGAGACACCGACAAGCAAAGAAAGTGTTGCAGAGGGCGGGTACACAAACCACATACAGATAAACATGCATGACATCAGGTCCACCAAGTCATTCTGCAGTAGCGCATGTCTGTACTCACACTTGTCACCGTTGTATTTGTCGTTGTGTGTGAGTAGAGGATATTCTTACAGGAATTCTGTGTGTCTTTGCAAACTTCCAAGTGTCTAGAGATTGACATCGAGCGATACGAAGTGATATGTGAGTGATATGTAGTGAAGTGCGGAGTGGCACCTCTCCACCACATGGTCGGCGATACAGTGATATGTGAGTGATATGTGGAGTGGCACCTCTCCCCCACATGGTCGGCGAACGTGATGTGGTGATATGTGTGAGTGGGCACCTCTCCACCACACCAACATGGTCGGCGATACAGTGATGTGCGGAGGGCCCCCCCCCCCCCCATGGGTGTGTTGTGTGAGTGATATGTAGTGAAGTGCGGCATAGCACCTCTCCACCACATGGTCGACGATCCAGTGATATGTGAGTGATATGTAGTGAAGTGCGGAGTGGCACCTCTCCACCACATGGTCGGCGATACAGTGATATGTGAGTGATATGTAGTGACGTGCGGAGTGGCACCTCTCCACCACATGGTCGGCGATACAGTGATGTGTGAGTGATATGTAGTGAAGTGCGGCATAGCACCTCTCCACCACATGTTCGACGATACAGTGATGTGTGATTGGTATGCAGTGACGTGCGGAGTGGCACCTCTCCACCACATGGTCGGCGATGCGGTGATGTGTGAGTGATATGTAGTGAAGTGCGGAGTGGCACCTCTCCACCACATGGTCGGCGATACAGTGATGTGTGAGTGATATGTAGTGAAGTGCGGAGTGGCACCTCTCCACCACATGGTCGGCGATACAGTGATGTGTGAGTGATATGTAGTGAAGTGCGGAGTGGCACCTCTCCACCACATGGTCGGCGATGCGGTGATGTGTGAGTGATATGTAGTGAAGTGCGGAGTGGCACCTCTCCACCACATGGTCGGCGATACAGTGATGTGTGAGTGATATGTAGTGAAGTGCGGAGTGGCACCTCTCCACCACATGGTCGGCGATACAGTGATGTGTGAGTGATATGTAGTGAAGTGCGGAGTGGCACCTCTCCACCACATGGTCGGCGATGCGGTGATGTGTGAGTGATATGTAGTGAAGTGCGGAGTGGCACCTCTCCACCACATGGTCGGCGATGCGGTGATGTGAGTGATATGTAGTGAAGTGCGGAGTGGCACCTCTCCACCACATGGTCGGCGATGCGGTGATGTGTGAGTGATATGTAGTGAAGTGCGGAGTGGCACCTCTCCACCACATGGTCGGCGATGCGGTGATTGTGAGTGATATGTGAGTGGCACCTCTCCACCACATGGTCGGCGATACGGTGATGTGTGAGTGATATGTAGTGAAGTGCGGAGTGGCACCTCTCCACCACATGGTCGGCGATACAGTGATGTGTGAGTGATATGTAGTGAAGTGCGGAGTGGCACCTCTCCACCACATGGTCGGCGATGCGGTGATGTGTGAGTGATATGTAGAAAGGGGGGGGGGGCCTACATGGTGGCGAAGTGATGTGTGAGTGATATGTAGTGAAGTGCGGAGTGGCACCTCTCCACCACATGGTCGGCGATACGGTGATGTGTGAGTGATATGTAGTGAAGTGCGGAGTGGCACCTCTCCACCACATGGTCGGCGATGCGGTGATGTGTGAGTGATATGTAGTGAAGTGCGGAGTGGCACCTCTCCACCACATGGTCGGCGATGCGGTGATGTGTGTGATATGTAGTGAAGTGCGGAGTGGCACCTCTCCACCACATGGTCGGCGATGCGGTGATGTGTGAGTGATATGTAGTGAAGTGCGGAGTGGCACCTCTCCACCACATGGTCGGCGATACAGTGATGTGTGAGTGATATGTAGTGAAGTGCGGAGTGGCACCTCTCCACCACATAATCGGCGATGCGGTGATGTGTGAGTGATATGTAGTGAAGTGCGGAGTGGCACCTCTCCACCACATGGTCGGCGATGCGGTGATGTGTGAGTGATATGTACAATCACCTGACAACGCGCTCCGGAGGCGCCCACCCACCCGGGCGTCAGCCGAAGCACGCCCGGCGAGCTGAATTCGCGCCATAAGAGCGCCCGTACGGCCCCACACGAGCAGGAGACAGGATAACGGCAACTACCTCGATGGGCAGGCCGAGTGGGGCTCCAGCTTAGACTAAGCCATCCTGCATTAATGAGCACAGAGTGGAGCAGCTGCTCGCCGAGGCGGACGGTCACGGCGACATGCCTGCCACCAACGCCCCACCTCCACAAATCACCGACTCGTGCCGCCGCTCCAGAGCCGAAAGCTCCTTTGTAGACCTACCCGCAACGCAGATAAATATAATGAAAAGACCGCAAAAGTCCGCTTGCATTAGAGCACAACACGCAATGAATACCCTCAAGGATATCCGTTGATACGGACAACGGAGATGATCGGATAAAGTTTGGTGAACAAAAACTGACATACATTGGATAACGGATTGACTCTCCAACTTTTGTCGTGGAAACGAAAATTGAACAAACATAATCATATTTCTTTCTGTTCCCTAGCCGCAACTTTACGTCATAGAATAGTGGGATTAGCTGAAGATATGGTTTTTATTGTTTCAAAATGCATGATGTCACTAATTAGCACCTGTCTTGTAATACGTATTCTCGTAGGGACTTTGATATTAAACATATGCAGAAATAGCTTGAGTTGGATCCATTCCAATGTTCTATCAATGTCAAGTCGTTATCAAACTTGTATGCAATCTAGATAACTTCAATCATACTGTAATCGATGAGCTTGTGGATATGCTACCAATAATCACAAGAAACAATTCACCTAGCATACATGCAATTTCCATTCGTACCTAGACAGGAAGTAACCTACATACTCATTATGTGCATATGGTGCATCCTATGCTCATCCCACAGGTAGTGAGTCAAATAGAACTGTTAACTCGCGATCCGATGACAGAATGCAATGAGTAGCACGCGATATGCATTATAATTGTTGTTGTTAAAACAATACTAATGCATTCCCTGACCATTTGAAGTGAAGTCATCAAATATTACCATAGGTGCAGCCAGGGGGACTGCTCCCCTTGCCCCCGAACAATCAAAAATACACTAGATCAAACAATAAATTATGATATTTTCACCACGGAAAACCTTCGTCGCGCTTTGCACGAAAGTTTCTAGAACCCGAAGCGGTCTCTATTTCACAACGACATTTTTGGTCGGCCCACCTCTTAAGAAAATCCTGGCTACGCGTCTAAATACTACGGATAGTAATCTTCGCATTTCACCGTTTGCGGTAGGCAATATTACCGAAACTGACGCATGTGGTGATTGTAGACGAACCAGATTGTGATCAAAGTGTCTTTAACGTTATCATGCCTTCTGAAGAAGTGCACATTTGTGCAAGCTATCCCCACGCATGTGCAAGTCCACTTAATCTGCTTCCGCATAAATGTATTCATGGAATCTATGCACGTGACTGAAAGGTGTGTAATTCGCATGCAGGATGAGAGAATCTGGTGCCGATACCATCAAACTAAGCCTTTCTTTAAAATTATCTGTACCAGGATATCCACATCTGATGTCTTAATTCGATTGGAAATAACATGATAACTGGAACTTGTATTCAATTATATGGCTTCACTGAGGAACCAACTGGTAGTGCCAACACACTTCGAAAGCTAAATGTTTAACATTCACATCACTAGGGCAGCCATTAATAAGAGGATGCATTGGTTCATTCGACGAATCATGATTTTCTCATCTTTCTTCACTAGCACTAACATAAAATATAAGATAAGCATGAGATACTAATAAAATAAAAACAATTATCTTTAACTTTTACTCCTAACTCAGCGTTCTTTCTTGTCGAAAACTAGCTTACTGTATGGATAAAACGCCATGACGCCATCAAATATTCGTCGGACGTACCTTGACATCAAGCTGCCAGCGTTTTCACCAGATGGCAGACAAGATATCTTCAAATCATAGGGAAAACATCTAAAATCGTAGTATGCAGTTATCCCGACAAGGGAATCGGAAATCCCCACCACCAAAGCGAGCATTCAGGTAATCATGTTGCAAGCAATATCCTGAGGGAAGATTTGATGATTTTCTCCTTCTTCTCATTCAAAATAAATCTGGAGGAAAAATACGCTGCCATATATGGAAAATTGTGCAGCTAGTCAAATTCGACACAACCTCAAACAAATCCAACATGGTCTTTGCAGGCAGTGAGGAATGCTATGGAACTTCATAGGAAATATGAGTTCAAACAAGATATTTACGGCCTAAAGCAGAAACTAAATGCGAGTTTGATAGCCTGACGTTCATCATTAGGGATATAAGAATTACACAACCATACAAAGAGTTTAACTCCCTAACTCCTTAAAACTGTATCCTTTTGACAACTACTTATATCATCGAATGCCGAATTGATCATGCTTTCGTTTGATACCATGCTTACCATCAACCGTTTCTTCGTTCGCTGAAACATCGACAAGTTTTATCCATTGATGCTGATATTTCGAACGATAGCTCGCTTTATAAGTCACAAAGCAAGACGGATACTCGGGGGAACCATCGGACTAATATGAGTACAACTAATATTGAATTGCCATACTTCGCAATAATTATAATCACTAATACCAAACGCTGCAGAGCTAAACTAAATTCGAGAAACCTCACATTTAAAAAGCCAGCACAAAATGCCAAATATTTAATCTCTGTGTCACAAAACTGAACAGATTTCACGCATGCAACGTGATGCTATTGCAACTCCACCGTTCATGTGTGCTTTGCAAATATCCCATGAAACTGCTTCGTCTGTGCTTGCAGTTTCTTTGTTGTGTTCGTAATCGAGGAAGCTGATATATGTGTGCAAAGCAAGGGTGTCGTTTTGTGAAAATGATTGGGACGGCTCAAATGTTCGAAGGTATATATGGATGTGTGACAAGAAAGTGGAAAATCGTAATGAGGACATAAACACGGAATATGTTATGCCTTGATCGTATATAAGGCGCATTATTTGACCGCGGCAGATACCGAGTAAGCAAAATATCGGTGCTATCACGGTATCAAAAGGTCAGCGTTAACAGAAAGATCCTGTTCTTTACTTGGCCTTTGCCAGCATGCCTCTGGGCATACGGTAATTTGCCCAGTAATTGAATGAACGCCGACTACACCACCTCCTCGCTAAATTCAACGGCGGCACGACCGTGCGGTACCGCTCGGTCGTGCCGCCGTGGAACCATTGTCCAATGTGGATCGTCCACCACAGCCGAGGAAGACGGCCCCTCTCCGACTTTAGACGGACCATACTTACGTACGTTACATAACCAGAAGACAACGAACTGTTGGCACACGACCAGCGAAGATTGCAATTTTCAAGACGTTAAAGGCAGACGCATCATGTGGACAGTGATGTGCTTGTATGTACCGATTGAGATGCATAACATGAGCCAAGTGCTTTGCTACAAAATATTAATTTTAATCACTATGGCTAGCGATATAGCGAAATGTAAGTATACCAGTTCGGACAAATTATCAATGGGCCATATAGAGATGTGTTTTCCATTTATAAATCCAGCTAACTTGACCACTGCGGGTGAGCAGGATTTTCGGACTCGGAATACCAAACAATTACCCCGCTTACATGAACAGCAAAACTTCCGAATACGATGCGGTTAGGAAAATTTGCGAAAATAATGTTCTTGTAAACGAGGTTTTGCGTAGCAAAACATGCGAAAGCAAAACGCAAATTTACGCTTCGGTAGGTGGAAGTTTGCGATTAGCGCTAATTATGAACAAATAACGGTACGGCTGCAAGGGTTGATGCTACACTTTTTGATGCTATTCTCTGCTAACTTTCGAGTAAATTTAAGGTAATTATGAAAAATATATGTCTCGTTTTTAATTATAATTGTAAACCTAGTTATGAAACACAAAAATCAGACACGTAACAGCTGAAAGCGGCGCTGAGACGTCACGTTATTCGTGCGTGCCCCATCCGTGAGTTTTACGATGTGGCGGAGTATTCAACTTGCGGATTTTTGACAGCGTTTGGGTTTTGCTGATTTATTTCTTGGATTGCGTAGTGAACCTGATTTACCCTGTTTATTTGACTATTGCACAGTCTGGAACAAGGCCGTCTGGAACAATGCATCATTACATAGTCTGGAACCTATACTATAGAACATAGTCTGACCTGGAAACAATGCACCATTTGATTCACGAGGCAGAAAGGGTTATGTTGTCATCGACAACGTGTCATCGGCTATGTGAATCCTTCGAATTCACAGATTCCCTATAGCTCTGCCAAACAACCTCTAACTACGTGGATCATTGATCATACCTTGTGCCTGTGTACGCTGTTGCTCGAAGCAGGTGCGTCAGAAGCGCAAAAATGCGCCAAATATTCGGAACTTTTCACCACATTGCGTCAGCCGTCAAATCGCAAAAATCCGATCAGGTGGCTGCCTTGCACTTGAAAACGGGCCGCGCGATCGGAACTTTTGCGAATCGACTGGATCGGAAATTTCCGTTTACGGCTGACTTGCTCATGTAAACGAGGTAAGTGGTAGCTTTCCATTAATGGTATGATCAGATGTGTTCGCTGTTCATGTCTGGCTGTCAGAGACAGTTCAACAATTCTATTTGGATTTGGTGGAACTGCCATTGGCAATCGCCGTGGTAATGTTAGCGGAGGTACAAGCACAGTGAAGATAGCAAAACACACAGTTAAAGAGGTAATAACTGAGAGGATCCAGATACATGCGCACTGTACAAAGGACACGTGAGTAGGAAAATAATAACTGCTAATCATCTCTGAGCATGCTTGCAATGTGCAATGTTGCTGTAATGCTTGCTTTTTTCTTCTTCAAAACCACTGGGATGGCTCAAATCCTTGCTAGGATGGCTCAGAAGAAAGTTGAAGTGGCTTGAGCCACCCGAAAAGTATACAAAACAGCATGCAGAGGGCGAAGTAATTGCTCTAGCATGAAATGGACATTTATTGTACAATATTTCATATATAATGCAGCTTGGCGAGCTAAGTTGAAAGACGACATCACGAAATCCGAAGCCAGATTTTCCTTGCATTACAGTATATGAATGCACGCAGCGTCTTTTTTAACGTCGCTGTGTCCTGTGTCGCATATGAGAATGGGTTTTACGTAAGAAGTCCCTGATATTTATGGAACTCCGTGCTAAAATCGGCCGAGATCTGCAAGTATATTGCAAATTGGCGGGCACCACGAGCATGTCTCAGTACACGCTGCATGCAATGCTGTAGCCATGGCTTGACTCGATTTGAATCCACGCAGCGTTTCTCGATTTTCGTCATGTGAAAGCTTAGACAACCATAACTTATTCGCATTTTTACTGCAGTTCTCTATGAGGACCATCAGTCACAGCCCAGCTGCAGAAAGCACTATCGGGTCGGTCGGGTCGAGTCGAGCGGATTGGTCCGTAACGGGATAAATAACTGCTCAGGGGTGGTAAAAAGCGCCGATCTGTCCGACGCCGACGGTGACAACGGCCACCGGTGGCATCCCGATCTTGGTGACGAAATTCCCAGAATAAGAAAGCTAGTAAATCATCAAATTCCTACACAAAAACGTACTTTGCTTTTTCGCATTGATCATGGCACCTGGGTTGACGTAAGTGTCTAGGTGAGTTAGGTATGCCTATGCCTAAGTGCTACCTATGCCTAGTTACATATGCCTACACAGGCAGGTCGGCCTTTCAACTTATATTGGTATATAGGTGCCAAGGTGTACTTATTTACTAGAGCTGTGCACCGTTGAAAAAAAACATGCCGTTCCTGTATTGTTGGTATCCAGACTATTTTCCTCATTTTTATACATTTAACCCTCGCCCGTATAGGGGGGGGTGCAACACCCCCCCCCCCCTAAGGTTTTTGTGTATTCCTTCCAAACCGATGAATGGATCGCTCTGAGATTTTCAGTACCCTCTGGGGCAACCTTTTGACGACTTTTGGTGATTTTTTTGGAGGGCATGTCAGGTCACAGAGTTATGAGGTCATAAAAGGGAGCACCTCCGAGCAGTTTTCAACAAATACGTGATTATCGCACCTAAACATGACATTGTTGCCTACATCGACTGGTATTATGTGTTTGCAATGCAATTTTGCAATGCCCAGATGGGTTCCCATTGGAAAAATAATGTTCCAAAAATCGGTGACCTCGGTTGACCTCGTTTGAATTTACGACCTTTTTTAGCTGACCTACGGTAATTTTTCGTGCTGAATTCGAATTCAGCGTCCATTTTTACCCTAAGGCACTCTAAACTTCGAAATTGGAACCACTCTTAAAAAAGTTGGATATTTGGGGTCACGGCTTTGACCTCATTTGGTGCATGACATATTGGTCCGATCATATCGTGTCACATGTCGTCATGTTCGCAAGGTCCCAATAAACATGTTTCCGGCCATGTCGTGCATATTTAGACAGTAGTTTCGATATAACTGACGATTTTCTTCGGAAAATACAAAAACAAATCAATTTTAGACATTTGATCTGACCTGGAAGGTCAACCATTGACCTTAGAGGGTCATACTGAATTCCAATCGCGAGATCTCGGCCGAATATATAACTTTCGTATTTGGTTCGTTTTCGTAACATGCACGGTTTCGAATCGCCAGGGGGGGTCGTACCCCTATACGGCCGAAGGTGGTAAAATGCCGAATACAAGCGAGGGTTAAGTTGTTGATTTAATGGTGCTGTTTGAAAATGACAACCAACCTAGCCTAATCTAATCTAACCAATCCAATCTAATCTAATCTAATCTAATCTAACATAGCATGACCTAACTTAAACTCTGCACAATTATCATCTGTTTCCTCATTGCAAGTTGAATCATGCTTTTTGCAACAAATACAACCTTCCTGGGGTCAAAAACTGACTGGGAAGTGCAAAATACAACATCATGGACAGGCACAAGGTCATCCTCTCGCGATTAAATCGTCCCAAAGTTTTCCTCTCCAAATCCTGGATTCCAAAGCAAAACTTGAACCCTGACACATTGCCAACATAGCTTCATTGTGCACCCGTGAAAGTGCCCTTTTTTGTTGACCAAGTAGTTATACCCCAAAGTACTTGTTGACCAAGTAGTTCTACACCAAAGTACTTGTTGACCAAGTAGTTCTACACCAAAGTACTTGTTGACCAAGTAGTTCTACACCAAAGTTGGGAGACATTCTGAAAATGTGTTGGTGAATTCGTGCTTTATGGTAGTGTTCGATTTTTCAGATTTTTGCTTCCAATAAACATTTATTGAGGTGATTCAGATTGTGTGATCACTTGTTTTTACTATTAACCATTGCTAATATTGGTTAATGTAACCATGGGTGTAACCACTGGGGTGGGGGCTGGGGCTGGGGGGACACGTCCCCCCAATTTATGAAAAGTGACGATTTGTCCCCCTCAATTTTTTCCGTGTCCCCCAAGCCTCAGCTACCTGAGCATCATCGCCGCAAAATTATACTTAATCATTTATAAAGTGAACATATATATGCAAGAGAATCACCAAAAATACTAAAAGCCGATCTAGCCAATCAACGGGCTTCACAGGCTGTCTGTCGTTACAAAATCTCCGAGAGGTAAATCAGCAAACATTAGAAATGTCTGCTTCCAAGCCATTCTTGAATAACATGAATCTTGACCATCTTGTGTTTCCGCTTGGATGGAAAATTGTGCTTTGTGAGGCAACAAATTTGCATTATCGCTAGGCTTTATGCGTCTTAGGCTGCATTCTCCTGCGCATATGTCGATATATATTGAACAAACGTGACTGTGGGTGCCCTTAAGTATCTTCAAGACCATGGAGGGGAGTCATGGACAGCCTTAAGCACGTACGTCAAGTTAACGTATTCGTATTCGTATTCAGCGACGAGTTCGCCAGAGGCGTATTTGTATTGACATTGACATTCAGCGACGGGTTTATGATCGTTCGAATTAATTACGACAAATGCTTCTGCTTGTACTGAACACGCTGGAAGCAACTACATAGGTCTCACACGACTACCTAAACGGTCAAGGTTCAACGCTAACCGGCTTGTTCGGTCGCCTTCCATTTTTTTTTGGCGTTTTCACCCAAACCTGCCCCAATCTGCTATCAAGCGATAGCCTGTGATGAACCATCATGCAACATTTCAAACCAGTACATATCAAGGTCAAACTTCAAGGTCAAAGGTTAGCTTGATTTATTGGATGGCGAAATTGAAGCGATATCGACCGAACGCGAGGTTCGGTTGCTATCGCTTCAATTTCCATCAAATGGGCGTCATTCGACGTGGATGCATTATCAGAAAGCTAAGCAATCGATTTATTTTCAAGGACAAAGGCCAAGCTGATCCTTCGGTCGCCTATTTTTTTTCGTTTCCCCTCAAATCTATCCAAATCTGGTATCAAGCAATAACCAGTGGTGAACACTCGAGTAACATCTCAAACCGGGATATGTCAAGGTCAAAGGTTTGATTGAGTTCTTCGATGTCCTCGCGTTTCGTCGCTATGACTTTAATTTGCAGAAAATGGATGTCATTCGTGTTGTGTCATTCGTGTTGTCTTGTTGTGCAGTATCAGAAAATTGAGATTTCGAAATAATCTCGACGGGTCAAAATTCCAGCTGATTTCTTCGGTCACTTCACCTTTTTTTGTGGCTTTCGCCCAAGCATACCCAGATCTACTATCAAGCGACAGCCCATGGTGAACCCTCGAGTAGCATTTTGAAACCGGGATATATCAAGGTCAAACCTCAAGGTCAAAGGCTAGTTTGAATTTTTCGAAGTCCTCGCGATTCGTCGCTATGGGTTCAATTTGCAACAAGTGGGTGTCATTCGACGTGGCTTGTGTCGTATTATAATGTTACCAAATAGAACCAATTTCTAAGGTCAAAGGTCAAACCGATTTCTTTGGTCGCCTCGCATTTTTTTTATTCGCCCTAACCTACCCACATCTGGTATCAAGTAATACCAGATGTAATAGTGTAACCAGATGTAATAAATACCAGATTTAGTAGTGCACCTCGACTAACATTTCAAACCGGGACATGTCAATGTCAAACCACAATACCGAAGGTGAGCAGCTTAAATTATTCGAAGTCCTCGCGCCTCGTCGCTATGTCTGCATTTTTCATCAAGTGGAGTCATTCGACGTGCCGTGTGGTACTCTAGCAAACTGTTCAGAAATCACATACATTTTCAAAGTCAAAGGTCGAACTCATTTCATCGGTCGCTCCGCGTTTCTTTGTTCTCTCCCAAAGCTACCCATGCTTGGTATCAAGAGATAGCCCGTGGGCAACCCTCGAGTAACATTTCAACCCGGGACATGTCAGATCAAGCCTCAAGGTCAAAGTTTAGTTTAGTTTTCAGAGTCCTCGCGTTTCGTGGCTATGGCTTCAATTTGGATTATGTGGGTGTGATTCAAGATTGAAGATTATGCAGCACTGCACTGAGCATTGTTAATAATATTGTCAGAATAACCTTCGACCTTTTACTCATTATAACTGAAAGATAAATTAGGCCAAAATGAACTGTATATTTAGACGTCGTGTCTTTTTCAACAGTGACAGTTTGAGGGTGAGAAAACAAGTACAAAATGACGTGGAGCGTGTCACAGCATGCACTCTATAAATTAACGATCTCAGAGCCAGTGGAATCCGATTGACATGACCTGATTTTAATACATAATATGTTAATATATAAATACACTTTATGTGCTAGACATGGGTACTATATAAAGAAACAGAAAATATTTGTCACATCATATACCTACTCACTCCACTGCGCTGAATAATACCCATCGGCTACGATAAACGCGATCTTAACGAGTAGCTATGTGTTTTGATGTGCTCTGCGCACAATTTTATGACTAGCCGGAGTTCATAACCGCTAGAGAGCAATGTTGTAATCAGGGGTAGATCCAGGAATTGTTATGGGGGCACTTGTCTGGAGGGGCGCCATTTCTTTGGTGCGGCGCCACTGCGAAAGCACCTGGCTGCAAAATTCGAGGGGGGGGGGGGGCGGGTTGCACTCGACCCTTCCTGAAGGTGGTGCCTTTTTATTTCATAAGGGCGCCTTCCGGTGAAAAATTCGAGCGGGTACACTGGAACCTTTTCAGAGAGACGCCTTTTCCCGGCCTGAGGGACGCCACCTGTCACGTGGGGGTGCATGCCCTCAGTGCCACACCCTTTACCCGCCCTGGTTGTCATTGCATCGAAATGTGTCACCGTAAAACAGGAAAGCATGGGAAAGGTAATGGGAAATTGTATGTCCATGTTTGCTACCATAAAACCATCGTCCAATATTTTATGTTTTTCGTGCTACAAGAGGGCAACGTTTAACATACTTACAGCATTGCTCTATGGTGATCGTGAAATTTGGTCCAGCACATACGACATAAAGCTAGATGTTCATAGGCAGTGATAAGCAGTGAAACTTGCTAATTTTGGCGGAACTTTTAGTCCCCAAAATATCATTTTTGCACCATGGTAAATCTGAAAAATTGAAATACATTGAACATTGAATTGAAGTGGCTGAAAATGACATTGAAAAAGAAGTGGCTGAAATCCAAGGATTTTTTGTCGGGGGGGGGAGGGATAGGGCAGGTGGGGCTAGACCCCTCTATCCTGTTCAAACTTACCGCGTCCCTGGTTTGTCCCCCCCCCCCAATTTCGAATCCGTGATAACACCCATGAATATGCCCTTGTATTCATTTTTCTTTGCTGATAAACCAACATATTTGTATGATTGTGGTTTAAGGTATTTATGAGGCACGTTTTACACACATTTTACCTCCAAAAAGCAAACAAAGTGGTTAGATTTTTGTAAGTTAGGAAATTTTGAATTGAAGAAGGCTTGTCAATTTTTTCGGAATTGGATACGTTCAATAGCAGGTTAGGTTAGGTTAGGTTAGGTTAGGTTTTTTCTTAATTCGGGAGATTTTCATGAAAGACAAATTGTTTGAAATAAAAAGGAATTCAGTCGTTCTTAAAAGGGAGGTTCGGCTAGGTTATTTTAGGTTTGGTTTGGTCATGTTATGCTATGTTTCGTACTTTTTAACATTATCCTGTATGTTGCATTGTTCAACTCAATGCCCCATTTTTGCGTTGCTGTGTTTGCGAACTGAAAAGCATTAAGCACTTACAGAGGAAGCAAGTTATTAGATAGTCTGAATCACTTAAATACATTTGTATCGAAAAAAGAATCCGAAATATCGAACATTACCATAAAGCACGAATTTACCAACATATTTTTAGAATGCCTACCAAATTTGGCGTACTACGTGGCCAACAAAAAATTGGCACTTTCTTAAGTGCACAAGGAAGCTATGTTGGCAGTGTGTCAGGGTTCAATTTATGCTTTGGAATCAAATTTTTAGAGACAACTTTGGGGCCATTTAATCTGGGGAGGATGGCCTTCCTCCTATTCATGATGTCCCATTTTGCACTTCCCAGTGAGTTTTTGACCACAGGAAGTTTGTGTTCATTGTCAAATGGAGTGATTCAAATTGCAATGAGTAAACAGATGATAATTGTGCAGAGGATAATGACTGGACGAGAAAATTCCACGACCAGGCTGATTTTCCAGCCCTGTTAACATGTAAGAATACACCAATCACACATTGTGCACACTGCTCACATGCATCCGCCCCGGCACTCCTAGCAGCGCCCAAAACCTGAGCAGGCGTTTCACATCCCCTCCCCCCTTTTTACAAGATTTCGAATACAAGAACCGGTGGTATTTGATCTTTGAGTGAGCACAACCAACAAGATGATCGGATCGACAAGCCGACCGCTCGACTAACGCGAGACTACCGCCAGCCAAACAAAGCCTATATGCTATCTGGGCATAAAGTATGATGACCATTTTCCTGTGCTGAAATTTGAAAGGTGTACAGCTATCACCTTTTCATCCATGGAACTGCCATGAATAAAGCCGTAGGCACGCGATGGTAAAAAAATATGTTCATTACCATTCATTAGTTTTCAGTTGTAGATGTGTGAGGTATACACACATACACGCATACTTCAACCTATGGCTGTGCTTTATTGAGTGCGCCTCTTCGTAGTTAGGTCCCTAGGCCTGCCCTAGAAGGCATATGCATGTCAGTCACACCGAGCTGAAACAAACGACGAACTTTTCGTTGATGTATGTGTTCATGCTTTAAATGAAATGGTTGTAAGTCTGGCATGAACATTTTGTGTTCTGGTGCATAGACCCTGTTGGGTATCATATGTATATTTTAGGTAATTACCTATATTGTTCTGATAATAGCACTCATTTGCATGTGAACAGGGTGGATATCTTAACAATTCATTTTGAAGCTGATGTTGCTACACGTATATTGTTTGATTTATTGGTAGTTATCCAGTTTCTTGAATGCTTTATTCATGATCATGCACCAGAAGCTAGCATAGGTTCGAGGACTGTACCGTCTGCACATGTGATCTGAGATGAAATTTTGATGGCTTGGTAAAATATGCCGCTGGTATTGAAAATTGTAATCCACAATTCACAGCAAATCTTGAATTAATAATTTGCTTTGTCTTGTTGTCTATGATAGTGGACATTGGTGGTGATCTATATGCTATTTATTATTGAAACCAAGCAGGTTTAGCTATTTGACATCTTGTTGAAATGGATTGAAATATGGGTGGACATATCCATTCGGCACGGATATGGTACGGATTGGATTGGTTCATACCGATGCAGATCGGACCGGATTTGGAAATGCCAATCCGTGTTATGCTCTAGCCTGCATTGTGCTTTTATCTGTCTGATCGGTGTTAATCGTTGCTCACCGCATCCAATTCATCACAATATTACGAACCCATTAGTGGCTGTAGTGTGATATATCCCTGTTTTATGTCCTCTGGCATAAATCCATTGTCTTATCGCACGTGATATAGCCTTCATGTGCGGTTCATTCTATCAAAAATGCAACACGAAAATATTTGCGAAACGTTGACTGAAACATCTGATGTGTCGACCTGACTTAATTATAGCTTCTGTCTCTCATCAATGTACAAAGTTCATGCGGCAAGTACGCAGACCCAGGTTTTGCAATATCCTCTACCTCGGGAACATTTTATCATTTACTATATTACTGCCTCCAATTGACAAATGAGATGGCAGCATGATTCTACGTACGCTACCCAAACAGGTTCGTCAAACGATAATTGAACAAGAATGCCATATCGGGAGAATGAACAACACAAGAGCAAAGAGCAAACATAGCAGAGGTTCAGGTGCAATGCTCCTTTCTTCGGGAACTTTACTGACTGCACCGATTTATCATTTGGTTGAGCCCGGCTGGGAGAACCAGCCGGCGACTGGCCCCGTAACGTCGGGACGCGGCAGTGGGCGGCCGTTTCAGCACATTGGTGACACTGTAACCTCCTGATACAAATGCTGTCCCGTCGAATTGCAGATCCCTGATTCGGTACAAAGCTCAGGATCTGCCCAACAAACTTTGTTCGGCACGGGTTTCGGTTCCGCAAAGCCGGCCCAACGTAAACTTAGATCCCCGTTTTTGGTATCCATAGTTGGTCTTCATACTCACCAGAACATGCTGTGATAACACCGACAACACGACGTTCCATAACGTTTCATTGATGTGTGACAAAGTCGCCAAGCAGCGCTGATGCTGTGTTCCTTTGTGCCTGTTGGCAAGTCAGCGTCGGTACAGCATCGGTACTATTTTTGTCCACATTATCTAGTTCATGACAAACGTAGCAACCCGTTAATGGAGACAAAGAATTGGATCCGGGGATCCAATCTCGCCATGTTACTGATGCTAGCAATATCTCCACCTTCCCAGTATTTTGAATGCATGGTAACCCGCAACCACCTCGAGAAAGCAAGCAACCACCTGGGGAAAGCAAACACTCCTCCCTCAGGATCCAGCACAACATTTGCAAACTGATGGACAGTCAAGTAGACACGAAGTAAGGTAAAGCAGGTTAACCCAATGCCATGATATCTTTTCGACCCACGAGTTAGATATCTTTACTCCGCAGGCCAGTCTCGGGCTGCAAGTCGGCTACATACATGATTTTGCGGAGTGGCTAGAAACGCTGCTCCGTTTCCGTATTGACCAGGTCACACAGTAGCAATCCGAGCAGCTGTTCAGCATTCCGTTTCGATGCTGATCTCATTCAATATTTTGACAAATTCCCATGTGAGCTCATTTGCATGCAGTCGTCATACAGACTGGTACGCTGAGTTATGAAGCACATCTATTATGCTCGTTCACGGCCGACCTGCCTGCCGCCGGATGGTATCCATCTCCTCTGTGCTGGAAATTCGGCGTTCCTCAAATCACAAAGTACTCTCCCACTTAGGCTCCAGCTCAAAGAGTCAGCTGGCAAGTAGCGCGGTAAGCAGAACTAAAAATTCAGTTGATTAGCTCGCTCCTCTCGAATGCATGAACAGGTGATACACTGGGCAAATACTGTTGTCCCGTTATCCGGCCATGGTTGAGTGCGCCCCCCCCCCCCCTGCCCCCGCCTCACCTTGTGTCAGTCGTTTTATTCCAGATAGCTCTTGAGGAGAACAAAACGACACAGCGCCTTAATGCTTTCGCTACCTCTCCGATCTTCAATAGTACGCCTTGTACAAAACGCTATTCGAAGGTAATCCTGTGTCTCTAGTTATGGTACATTAACACGCGCACTGCAGGGGGGTGGCGAAATCCGTCCACCCCTCAGGTTTTTCGTACATGACTCCAGATTTTACCGGTCAATATACGCAATTTTTTGCGTATCTGCTTAGAAATGTCCGTCACGTCGCTTAAAGTAAGAAAAACGGAAATCGGCCGAAAAACTTTCGAGCTAGGGGCCATTAAAATACAAAACATTTCGTAGCGCCAGACCACAAAAATCGGCGCTGATGCGTTTCCCGTATATTGGCAAAAGTGAAGTGTTCTTGGTAACACTAGCGACTTGTTTGATGTGTATTGTTATGCTATATAGTTTCAAGGTCATGTTAGGTCACCGAGGTCAAGTCAGGTCAAGTTCATGACAGGTTAATGGAACCAAACTTGGTCAACTGGAATGTTGTTATGAATGCAAATGACTGTCATGCGATTGATGTCGCTTTACATGTTACTCCCTACACATCCTGAAAACTAATGTTTGTCATTGTGTGCCTAAGCGCTTCTATACTTTATTCATGTACTTCATTCCTTTCTTCGCGAAGCCGATTGCGCCCAGCTGCCCGACGGAGCAGTCGGGCGGGCGGTCCGGTTCCGGTAACTGGAACAGGTAACTGACCTGATAAAGTGCTGCTATATAGGTGACCTGAGGTCAAATTCCAGGTCTAGCATCTGTATTGCATCATTAGTAATGTCCAAAACATCATTGATGCCCATTTTGGAGCATTTAAACACAATCACAGCGATCCATAACAATGACAAGCCAAGCCACGCAAAACAAGAACATTTTGACATATGTGACCTCATTTGTCCTTGAAGGTATTGATCTAATGTCATGAAATTTACACACAATAGAGATCACTACAGTACCCATCTACTCTGCGAATTTCGTTACTCCAGCTTTAATGGGAGCCGAGATCTTAGGGGGCGGAATCCGCCCCCCTCCAGTGCGCGTAATTTTCAGAGGCCCTTCAGGGCGCGTGTTAACCCACACCGTCTGTGGATCTATTTACCCCCCCCACTGCTAAGGTTTTTCCTTAACAGGAAAATGGCGGCGCACAGCGCGGCAAATTTTCCAGTACCTTTTCCGTTATCAATTTTTTTCCGTCTGAGGTAAAATTGTCAATCTGAGGTCATGTGAGGACCTAGCTCCCCAGACCCAGCTCTCTGGAATCCAAAACTGAATGTATTTAGATAGACATCACTATGAAGCTGGAAGCCCGAGGTTCCCTTGGGTTTGTTCGATAAACTTGATTTAACAAGCCTCATTGTATTAGCACTGCAATTAAACGCAGTATCCGTAATAATGTTTGGCTTTCGTCCTGATGAATGTCATGCTTTGGAAAGCTTACGTTGGTGTACATGTAAATATATTCATCAAAATATGGAACAATCACCGCAAATTAGCTTGACAACATTGCTCCGTAAATCTGGTAAGTAAATATCTCCTGAAAGTGATAACAAATCCTCACATTTCAAATTCTCCAACTGTCTTCCAAATCCTCCAGCTGTCAAAATTCTTTAATTTGCCTACCTGCGACTCGCGATGGGTCAATCTTTTCAATATACGCTATTCATATGTCCTAGTGTCAGTGTGCTTTATTTTGGTTTATCGGTATCGAAAGTAAGTCGGGAAGAAAAACATCCTGCCATATGTCACGGGTACGTACCATCGTAATCAAATTCGACGCAATCGGAGACAATCAAATGTTGTAGGTGAGCAACAAGGAATGTAGTGAGGTTTCTTTGGGAACATTGGCTTATGCAAGGCTTGGGAACATTGGCTTTCATTATTTCATAGCAATCTTGTTTCTTTTTTTTCATTCTTTATTGCCCATGAACCAGCACAGGCTGGAGAACTGCACATGTTATCTGAAGTGAAATGTTGTGGTGGTGGAAAAGATGGTGCTGCGAACGTAAATTATAAGCAAAATGTGAATTTAATTTTTCCTTATCTTTTCAGCTAAGCTATTGCATATTCTTGATGGTCCAGTAGCTATTTATTAATGTAACCTATCACATTTTAACTATATTGCGTTTTGGAAACGGATTGGATAACGGATATGTCATGTAATGAAGCGAATCAGGATTAGATTGGCTCATAGGGCTACACAGTGGAACGGATTTGAATATTTAAATCCTTGTTATGCTATACTTGACGTCACTGGATTACCATTTTGCCATTGGATCACTATGTTGCCATTGGATCACTATGTTGCTATTGGATTACCATGTTGTCATTGGATTATCATGTTGCTATTGGATTACCATGTTGCCATGTTGTCATTTGATTACCATTTTGTCATGTTGTCATTTGATTACCATTTTGCCATGCTGCCATTTTATTACCATGTTGACATGTTCCATTGGGTTACTATGTTTCCAATTTTAGGCGAGCCTTGGCAAGACTTTTCGGGTCGTATTCACCAAAAGAAGAGCAGGGATAGGAAGATCGGGACCGGAAAAGGTGGCTAGACCATAGTATTCTGAGTCCAGCGTTATTAAACTGTGGTAAAGCTTTTTCACGACCCCCTGCACTTGGGAAAAACTTCTTCTGGCTCGTGAATAGTTCTAGGGACCTCGATGTTGGCGATATTTAAAACCCCGGTTATGTACAATGGCTCTGAGCTTCCATCTCAGAGCTCTGATCTGCACATCTTGACAGGCACCTCAGAATCCAGCACTTTTATATTGTGCAATTTATCAACAGTCAAACGGCCACAATGCTCAGACGTTAATGGCGCAGCGTGGTATATGCGTTAATACTATAGCTTTTCATCTTGACACAGACAGGCGCAACTGCTTCGCACACGATTCATACGGCCATCCCACATCTTCATACAACATCTCTGTCTCTCATCTCCCGTCACAAGTTCAGATATTCCAAGCGGTAGCAGTGGCAACAGTTATCTCAGCTTACATACAGATCGGTCTTCATACACGCTGTTCTCCAAGTATTCAAGCGGTTACATCTCAACAGTCACGCTACGATTTTCTATCAGCCTCACGTACCTCAAACGTACCTTAGTGTGGGGCGGCGGCTGCCGGCGGCGGCCAGCCGCCCCCAGTGGCGACTGCTCGCCTCGACCGCTCGGTGACAAGCGCTGGAGTGCTCTCGGCTCTGTCGCGAGGTGAGCCAGGCTACGCCCCTATTACGTCATGGTCACGTGACTCAGAACTCTACTGCAGGCGGGCGCGCTGTCTATCTCAGAGACATCCCATGTCAGCTCAGAGTCGTCTCTGGTAACATCCAGAGTTTCGACCTCGCGTGGGAATCGGTGCTGACTCAGCACTTGTGTCCAGGCAATGCCGACTCGGCAACTCCGCGGTTGTTCACAAACAGCCGGATGATCGGGGCGCTGCAGCCCAACTGACATTTCATACTCACATCACTGGCATTCATATTCACTCACATCACTGGCATTTCATCATCTGAAGACAACGGCCGTGCATCGAGGTCACGCCGCGGCGGCAGGGCGTCTGCCGGAAAGGGGAGGGGGACAGGGCAATGTCCATTGCTCGGCCCCGATCAGAGCGGTGGCCTGCCTAGGTAAGCATCCAGTCAGATGGACGCCGGATAGGTGCCGGAAACTGTCGCGCCAGTCGAACTGTGGGGAGGGGGCTGAGTTTATGGAATTAAGATGCCCCCACAGGAAGCTTCGCTACAAAACTTACTACCATTCTTGTACCTTGACATAGACGCTTGTGTATATCAACTTTGAAACCGTGTTTTCACAAGAGTGCTGATATGCGTAGCCTTGCGATGCAAATATCGATGAGTAATTCTGATGTGTGTTTTCTATACCATTCCTGGATGAAGATGACGTGCCGAAACGTTGAAGTAAAATATAGATTAATGATACCAAAGATTTAATTTTTGCATCACCTTTGCATTTGCACCGTCAAAATGGATGGAACATAGTCTTAATATCCCACTCGAAGCTGTCGGTGGAAAACTGGTGAACACAACTGCATTTGGTTATCACCTGTCACAGATGGAGATAAAATAATCGCGCCGATGTGACGGAAGGTCCAATATAGGATATATTAACTGTTTTAAGGTCATCATAGATCAAATTGGCATCAGCTTAAGTCATAGGCACCGACACAAACCGCATCTGAACATTGCATTTCATAGAAACCAGTAACATGGAAGCCAAAATTGAGACAAATTAAGCTAGGTTACCTCTACCCATTTAAGGAAGTTATTATAGGTTGCATTTAACTGCTATATACGCCCAATTTTAGTAGCTCCTGTTTTTACTGGTATTATTATATTATTATCATGCATAACCCCGTAATCCCATATTTCCTTTCGTCTCACCTGTTACGCTATCCAAAGCCCCCCCAAAAAAAAAGTATACCATTGAACGCGCATGCCACAAGGCTATCGGTCGCTACTTGCATCAACTCGACAATCCATTGGCTGCTGAGTTAGATAGAAGGCTTTAAATGCCCCATCACACCTCGGGCAATGGTGTTCGGGCAAGACCCCAGCCAATGCCGGATTAGTGGCAAGTTGAACAAAGAATAACACCTTACCAGCCATGGGAAGCAATGAAAACAGCAGCTGAGTGCCCTGCACTTTCAGTGAGGTTCGGTACTCTCGAAATCGCCAAGCTCCATAAGTCGGTAACAGACCCAATGCTTTTTGCAAACAGGCAACCGAAGTGGCGTTTTTGTGGCAGCTGGACGGTGCCCATTTCCAGCCGGTGTCGATCAGGTCGGACACACAACAGCGGGCCGGGTGGTGTCTCGGCGCTGGCCACACGGCCGCCAAGTGTGGTGAAGATGCTGCAGCTGAGCTGAGATACACCGGTCGGTGGGGAGCAGAGGCTGGGTAATATGGTACAGTTTACCATAGATAGCCACTTCACCAACAGTGCATTCAAATATCCGAGGAAAACATGGCAATTACAAAAATGTTATAATTTGTGTTAAGAGGTTCTTCAATTTCGTTTATAAGTATTCTGGATAGAATGGCACATCTACCGTATTGGTTATACAATATACATGACTAAGCAGGGGTGTCGTTTTATGAAAATGATTGGGATGGCTCAAATGTTCGAAGGTATATGGTGCGATTGGTGTGGACGGGAACCTGGAAAATCATACTGAACACATGAACACGGAAGATATGTCTTCATCGTATATAAGGCTATTTACTTGACCGCCGCAGCTGCCGAGTATGCAAAATATGAATGTTATTACGGCAGTAAAGGGCCAGAACTAACATAAATATCCTACTATTTCCTTTGCATTTCCCAGCAAGTCCCATATTGCGCATGCGATAATCCGAGCTTGTTGGTTGAACTCGGACTACACCACCTCCTCACTAAATTCAACGGCGGGACATATCACCGTGCGGTACGTGGCGAACGCGTCCCACAGTCATTTCCCTGTGTGGATCGTCCGCCATAGTCAAGGAAGATGGCCCCTCTCCGACTTTAGACGGACCCTACTTACGCATACCAGAAGACGAACTGTTGGCACATGACGAGCGAGGGTTGCATATTTCAGTTCTTGGCAGAAGAGTTGTGTGCACTGTGATGTGTGACGCATTTACCAATAGTGATGCATAGCATGAGCTAAGTGTTTGTGGCACTCCATTAATGTTAATAATTATGGCCAGCGATATAACTAAATGTAAGTACGCCAGCTTGTAAAAATTATCAGTGGGCCAAATAGAGATGTGTTCCCCATTCACAAATACAGCTTAGCTCGACCACTGCGGGTGCACGGGATTTTCTGACTCTGAATACCAAACAATGGTAGCTTTCCATTATATTCGTCGAACTATATTGTTTGCAAAATAAAGCACACGCAAGCATGATCGCAATATTGTTCTGTAGCGTCGCTAATTATGTCGGCACAACTTAATGCTATGATCAGATGTGTTAGCTGTTCACGTCTGGATGTCAGAGACAGTTCAATATTTATTTGGTTGTATGTAACTGCCATTGGCAATCGCTGTGGTAATGTTGGCGGAGGTACATTACCTAATGCCCAGTAATGACGGAAAACGCAGCAGTTAAGGGTTAACAACCAAGAGGATCCAAATACATGCGCACTGTACAAAGAACACGTAAGCAAGACAATAATGACTGCTAATCATCCCCGGACATGTTTGCAATGCGCACTGTTTCTCCAATAGTTGTTCCTTTCGTCTTCAAAACCACTGTGGTGGCTCAAACTCGTATTGGGGTCGCCCAAAAGGAAGTTGGAGTGGACTGAGCCATCACTAAAGTATACAAAACGACACCACCGTGACTAGCCATGTTAGCATTCCTGCTTACTTTGCACAATAGTAAGTACTGTGTGTGCATGTGCGTGTGTGTATTTGTGCGTGCTTTCTGCATACGCCTGCAGCTGATCTTACCGCCTGTCCATCCAGCTGGAAGATGCGACACTGCAGCCGGACGTCGCGTCCGACCGCCGTGGTCACATTGTTCTCCGTGGTCGGGTCGAAGTAGGGGCCACGGGTGTTCGGGTCGTGCCACCGAGACGACCGTTGTGCATCTTCGCCTGCTGAAACACAGTAGCCCTGGTCACACGGGGCGATGCGAATTGTTGTGGGGTACCATTCGGACAATATCGCTCCTGTGCATGTGTCGTGGTGCATTATTCAGTAAAATGTGGGTATCAACATGGCAAGCATTTTCCATGACCGGGAAGATAATAACAAACAACTATTACAAGACTTCGTGAGGGCTAATTGCAGCTGCATATAATATAGCTCATGGTACGTACCATATCCGGGCAAAAATTTTAACCATTGCACTGTTTGGGTGTTTACGACCAAGACATAACACAACTTGTGAGTTCGCAACTATGTGAATCAATGCAGCTGTTTTTGCACATGCTACTTGTGGAGAGTATTCACAACGTTCTTGATATGCCAAAGCTAATTTTGCGTGCCGCCCAAAACATGATGCAATGTCGATTTGTCCCGTCCATCCACAAGGCCGTCGTGTGCCCTGTGGATCCAACCCCTGACGTACACTGCTGAACCGTCGATGCTGTACCGCAATGACCAAGGCTGCCAATGCTGCGCCGTCATGGGGGAGATAGCGTCGTTGGTGACTTCACATCTGTCGAGATACGCATGCCACTTTTTGTGCTGTTAGAGCACCGCCAGTATTTCCTCAAGTCCTGCCAATGATTCCTGGAGCATTACCAACAAACTTCACTCTTACCCATTGAGCTCAAAGCACGTGTAAAAACAAGTAATTTCGGAGGGCTTTATTGGGTCATGAAGTGCACTATACCTTGCAATTTGTTTGCGATATGTAAGATTTTTAATCTCTGAAAGTGATGTCACCCGAGATTAGCAAAATTCATTTTGTTTGTGCGGTTTTTAAATCTAAATGGGCCATGGGTCGCCACAAAGTACGTGTTGGCAGGGCGACTTCATTGTGATTGGTGCCTGCCCTATACCACTGGCTCATCGACCTTTTTAAAAAAATTACATCAGCTATTTGGGCTCAACATAATATAGCGCATGGCATCAGAATGTTTTATTTCCGTGGGAACTCAAATACGTCTGCATTAACGTTTTCAGATGAATTGAACTCTAAGCTCAATGTCCTGTTTTCATTAGTATCGTACCTACGGGGTGAACAAGGATGTCATGATACCGAACTGCCTGACGCCATGAGGGAAATCACTTGTCTACTATATTTGCTATCGAAATGGGCGAACATCTAGGGAAGTTAACTTTCGACTGTCTTTTCAGTCATGAAACAAGCAGTAGAGCTGATGGCACCCATGTGCAATTGTATCCTGACTTGTTGGGAGCCACGCTTCCTGGCGGAAACACGGCCGGCGCCGGTCGGTCACTGACGTCTCAGTTGACAGTGTACGAACGGTTGCACCACGGTCGGTCGCTGACGTATCAGTTGACAGTGTACGAACAGTTGCACCACGGTCCGTCGCTGACGTCTCAGTTGACAGTGTACGAACGGTTGCACCACGGTCGGTCGCTGACGTATCAGTTGACGGTGTACGAACGGTTGCACCACGGTCCGTCGCTGACATCATCAGTTGACAGTGTACGAACGGTTGCACCACGGTCCGTCGCTGACGTCATCACTTGACAGTGTGTGAACGATTACCCCACGGCCCATCGCTGACGTCTCAGTGACAGTGTGTGAACGATTACCCCACGGCCCATCGCTGACGTCTCAGCTGACAGTGTGTGAACGATTACCCCACGGCCCATCGCTGACGTCTCAGTTGACAGTGTGTGAACGATTACCCCACGGCCCATCGCTGACGTCTCAGTGACAGTGTGTGAACGATTACCCCACGGCCCATCGCTGACGTCTCAGTGACAGTGTGTGAACGATTACCCCACGGCCCATCGCTGACGTCTCAGTGACAGTGTGTGAACGATTACCCCACGGCCCATCGCTGACGTCTCAGTGACAGTGTGTGAACGATTACCCCACGGCCCATCGCTGACGTCTCAGTGACAGTGTGTGAACGATTACGGCAAGGCTGGTGTCCCGGGGTCGCCCGGTATGTCGCTGTGGCTTGGTCAGCTCTGACGCCGCGGGCTGGCGGCACCGGTCATAAACCCACCATGTAACATGGTACTGTACTTCCACCATGGAGCATGTAATCCCTGCACATGCAATGGACATGGCTGGTCGCGTGTTGTCGACCGAGCCGTTCCTCCGAGGTATGAGTGTTGTAATAGGCGGAGCCTGCCGCGATTGGTGTGCTACGTGCCACAGGGGACGGTCGCCTCGCGCCGAGGCAAGGCGCGCGGCTCGGCACGGCAGACAGAGTTGGACAGACGGCATGAACGAACTTGCGGTTGGACGATTGACCGTAAAGGTGCCGAGAGCAACTTCGTGGCATGAACGTGGGAGAGACACACGCCGCTGTCTGTCCAGGCGACTGTTGGGAACCGTTGTGTTGCATGGCAAGTCGTCGCTGTTTTGCTCGCACCGTGAGCCCTATCAGTAGAGTGCAGCAATCCGACCAAACATCACGAGCCGACCAAACATCACGAGCCAGAAGAGAACTCTTCTACAAACATAGCGTGCTCTTAGCGTAAATCTTTTCGATTTATATCAGACTTCCTAAATTACGGTAGTTTTAGTTTTATTTTTGCTAAGAGTCTAGTTAATTTTACGAAAATCAGTCAACCGAAATCATTATTCACCATTTTAAATCTTCGCCCTCTTCGCCATTACTGACCTGGCGCTCGCCTGCCATCGTTGCTTGGCAATATGACTTGGACACACAACACCGATCATTATTAATTATTTTCGCCATATATCTACAGTGCCTTCAATTCCTCAAATGAAAAGTGTTCTCAACTTCCGCCATCATCAGTCATTCACGGTTTCAAGGACAAATGTCGTTATTGCGCATGAATTGGAACCAACTATTGAAATCAAATGGATACAAACTTAAAATAAAGCTTCGTAGTGACACCAGTGAGATTGACAAAAATATTCAATCTAGACAGCTAGAGTGCATACACATATTTCTGCTTGTAAGTAAGTGTATGCTTGGTGAAACAGCGCAAAGTTTCCTTCGCAACTTTTCACCACGTTACATATGATACGGACTTCTCTAGTCAGTGCCGGACAGCGCCGACAATCTGCAGCTTTGCACGTATATACAACACGTGTATATACGCAGACAATGATGTGCACATATATAGCACGCATGTACACGCGCAAGGTGGTCTGCACGTATATGACACGTACATACAGACACAGGCAGTGGTTTGCACACATGGTAGTTGCATACATGCACACAGTGGATTACACGTAAAATCTCTATCTCTCTCTCCCTTCTCTATCTCTATCTCTCACTCCCTCTCTGTTTCTCCCTTTCTCTCTTCGATTTGCAGGTCTGCAGCCGATTTCGTTTATGCTGAAATAATATGTACTGTTACTTTATATATATATATATATATATTTGTATATATATATATATATATATATATATATATATATATATATATATATACACATAATGTTCTTGCACTTGCACTTAGTGGGGTCCAGGGCTGGACATCGTTGTTAAGACTGCAGAGGTTAGGGCCTTGTCTGAGTTAATTAATTCCGTGCAACGCCGTAGGATTACATCTCCGATAGAGATTTCTCGTGACATCTCGTGACACTCTAAATTATATCTACGATTTTGAATTAATGGTTAAGATCCCCAAGGATTGGTGATCATGGCCGACCTGTTCCTACGCCCATGGGCTTGGCGTAGGTACAGGTGCTACGTTCGAGGACTTGAGACGCACGGCTGCAAGAGATAACTTGGAGAGCCATTACATATAGCTTATAGCGCGGGCATGCGATGCTCGGAAGCATAAGATGCGTACTACCCTTGCGGATCTGAGTTTTCTCGTGGTGGATATTTTGCTACGTGCCTTTCTCGTTACGAAAATAGTTCGTTCGGGCCATATCTGCTGCAGCCAATTTGGTCAATTATAGTTTGCAATGGCGCCTTTTTATCGGCGCCTTTCGCTACCTGATATGTCTGATATTTGGTCATATTGTTTGCTTGAGAGCACAGCCTATGTGAAATCTGGCACGAGAAATACCGTTACATGCTTTCTAATCAATAAAAATAGGAAAACAATTGGAATTTAGGTTATAAGCTATTGCTTGGAACGTTGATTACACAGAAAGTGCGTTTTAGCGGCGGTTTAAATTGTGTGCATCGCATGACGTATCTTGATCTTACCTCAACCACTCCAGGTTGGGTCCAACTCTGGATATCGAGAGCTAACCTATCGCACCCTCTAGAGGAGTTTACTTCAACATCTAGGGCCGCAAAGTGGTCCCAGATGGCTTTATTTACACAAGACAAAGGGCGTCAGCTGACTGTCATTGGCCCCGCTGGCATTGCGTGCCACGCGCAACGTATAGACAGACTGAAAATACGTCCAGATGAGTCGGAATGGGCAACACCATCATTTGCTTTCCTGTGGCGAAGCAAAAGTAGCAGTGGTGGTTGCCAGTGTGAAACAAACCGGCTGCCGAGGAGACGAATATGGCAACTTCCATCATAACACAACAACCCTCGGCGAAAGTGGACAGTGAAGTAGGTCTCGCGCTCCCAAGAGAACATGCATTAAACGGAGGGCGGTCTGTAGCGATCACGCGTACGAGCGGTACCTACCGTGTGTAGTAAACATACGCATCATCGCTACACAGTCCGTGCAGAGACCGTACGCTCCCAACGTGTCGGTTCGCAGGCACTGCACCGTCAAGAATTCATTGGTTGGTTGAGTATGAATAATTAACAATTCGCAAGGGGGCACTTGGGTCATGTGCCCCCCCCCCCCCCCATGGAAGGTGGCAGCCTCCGGGAGGGCTTGAGTGCACCACTCTCGAATTTGTCAGCCAGAGGAAGGTGGAAAAGGCCTCCGAGAGGACAAGGCGGAAAGTGAAACCTTGGAAGGAAAGGCGCCCTACAGTAAGGCTGAGTGAACCCCACCAGCTCGGATTTTCCGCCAGAGGTACCCTACGGGTACTTTTGCAATGACGCCCCTCCGAAGAAATGGCCGTCCAGACAGTGCCACCCATTGCAATTCCTGGATCCACCCCTGATAGCTTGTCCATAATAATGAAGGTCGGAACAGTGGAGGACGAGGGGCAACGCTCACCAAACTTGGTGGGGATTAGGATTATTCCCGCCATCAGTTAATCTCCCTTCCTGGCTCCGGATATGAGGATGGACATTGATTGCATGATCTGGCTTTAATGGAGCAGTTTTCCTTCTTACTTTCATACATAGATATTAGTAAGTCAGTCAACTCTTATATGTTAGTGCACAATAATCCTCAAATGATCTGCGCAACATGAACCAACAGCCCTGACCGTCAATAACTGTAGACTGTATGATCAGGTTAAAAATGGTCCATGCTGGGATTCGAGCTCCCACCAACACCCACATAGAGCATCGCCGCTTTAACTAACTACCCTTGCCACCAACACAGCGAGGACAGGAATGTGCGATGTAGAGCATGCCGATTTGGAAGATCTCAGAAATGCAGATATCAGAATCGCAGAACTCCAGTTCTATCGCTTCGCCGATCTCCGATAAAATTGGAGATAAAGCGAATGCGATATGTAACCGATCAACGACTTTCTCGAGGGTAAAGTGTCGAGAAACTGAGGCGTCGGGAGCGTACCGTCTCTACAACGAGCATGCAAAAACCATACATATCATCGCTACGCCCGGCAGGTATCATCGCTACGCCCGTATGTCTAGTCGCTACACACCACCTAAAAAGAACGAGGAAAAGAGTGGGACATCGACCTCCCATGCCTGAGATACTTGGGGAACCAAGTGGCGATCCGAGCCAATATTCGGTCGTTGACAAAGAACATTTTGTTTTGTTTGACATTGGATCTGGTGCCGGGCATCGCATAATTTGCATGGGAAGGACTGGAACACTGAATGATGTGGCACATAGTTGCATTTAGCCATGTGATACAACCGCTGAGCCGCGACTCACGATAGCGGCTCAGCTCTATGTGATGCACCACATGAAGTACGGTCATGTCCTCCCAGGCTTGTTGGTTGTTATCACCAACAGTACCCGGGAAATCAAGAATTAAAGGCCCATTTCCATTCCATTATGTCACTCCGTTCCGTGTCTGAAAATGAAATACAAGGCGCATTCACTTTTCCTGGGAGGTTGTCGACGAGAAAGTTGCTTGCACAATGGTTCTTTTGGAAGATAATTACATTTGGTGAACAGGCGTTGGTAGGGAAGGACTACACCACGATTTCCAGTTGCAACATGAAGTGCTCTCGCCGCACTTAGAGGCATCCGAAGAACAAAAATAGTCCCGAGACCTGGGACAGGCGCTGGAATGCGCTAATTAGAAGATACCACACATAATAAATGTGAATTTCTAGTAGCACTTACATCTGAAGAAAGCATGCGGACACCAAGAGTAGATTAGTTGACGTGGATAAATTGCCACCGACGAAGAAACGAAGATACGTGGATAAGGGCGCCAAATTTGACCCATAGTTCAACGACAAGGCATCGAATGACACGACCAGAATGACTACGGAAATGCATGGAATGGAGGCATTTGGAAGTATTTACGAACGCTCAACCATTTTGTAAGGGCGTTGTTTGATGAAGGAGAGCAACATGCTTTCAAAAATATAATGCAAGTTGGCAAAGTGTTGTTTCTCACCCATAAACTATAAATAACTAACGGGTAACAAAAGTTGCA
Source organism: Ashinkailepas kermadecensis (assembly GCA_034440615.1). Classification (NCBI taxonomy): domain Eukaryota; kingdom Metazoa; phylum Arthropoda; class Thecostraca; family Neolepadidae; genus Ashinkailepas; species Ashinkailepas kermadecensis. The sequence continues at coordinate 273,119 of JAOTOM010004733.1, forward strand.
AGTAATGATATTCGCAGGTGGATCACAACACGACGACAAAGTAGGCATCGCCATCACTGGGCCAAGCTTTAAGCTTTCCAAGCGTCTAGCAGACAAAATCTCGATCTTCTCAGCTGAGGCGGTGGCCATGATGCCGGCCGCTATCATTCTTCTAAAGAGGTGCAAAATCACCAACGGAGAAATCTGCTCAGACCCCACGTTTATCCTCCAGTCAATTAGCAGCATTCACGATCGCACCCACCAAGTTATTGATTGAACTCAACAAGCTGTGGCCCATAACGTAAACAACATTGCTTTCCTCTGGACACCCTGGCCACGTGGACACCTTGGACACCCTGGCCACGTGGACACCTTGGACACCCTGGCCACGTGGACACCTTGGACACCCTGCCCGTGACACCTTGGACCCTGGCCACTGGACACTTGAACCCTGCCACGTGGACACCTTGGACACCCTGACCACGTGGACACCTTGGACACCCTGGCCACGTGGCTTGACACCTGGCCACGTGGACACCTTGGACACCCTGGCCACGTGGACACCTTGGACACCCTGGCCACGTGGACACCTTGGCACCCTGGCCACGTGGACACCTTGGACACCCTGGCCACGTGGACACCTTGGACACCCTGGCCACGTGGACACCTTGGACACCCTGACCACGTGGACACCTTGGACACCCTGACCACGTGGACACCTTGGACACCCTGGCCACGTGGACACCTTGGACACCCTGGCCACGTGGACACCTTGGACACCCTGGCCACGTGGACACCTTGGACACCCTGGCCACGTGGACACCTTGGACACCCTGGCCACGTGGACACCTTGGACACCCTGGCCACGTGGACACCTTGGACACCCTGGCCACGTGGACACCTTGGACACCCTGGCACGTGGACACCTTGGACACCCTGGCCAGTGGACACCTTGGACACCCTGGCCACGTGGACACCTTGGACACCCTGGCCACGTGGACACCTTGGACACCCTGGCCACGTGGACACCTTGGACACCCTGGTCACGTGGACACCTTGGACACCCTGGCCACACGGCGTCACCCGACCTGACACCTTATCATTTTCGGATGTTAATCAGATACAATATTTTGTTTCAATGATTCTGCTGAAAGGATCCGGGAGACTTATATTCACCCGTTTCATTTCATTCCCCAAGATAAAGGGCATGTTACTGGGTTGACCTATGATGACCTGCATCGACCTCAGCATGGCCAAATATGAAAGAAATAAGAAATGCTATGAGCTCTAGGGTATATTGGCTTGCTAATGGCTTCTTTGTTTGTGTCTCTAGCATGCATAGTTCGAAAGCTGGTTTTCAAGCCTGAATCTGACCCGACCTGACCTACCCGTCTTGACCTTTTTCAATTTGATCGAAATAAATACATTCAACTGAAGCTGAATCCAATATGTTTTACATTCCGAAATGATAGTGACGTTTATGATTCCTCAAGGATAAGTGTTTTGCTCAATGTTTGTAAGTAATTTCGACTTCGGGTAGGGACGTCAATTGGAAATTGCGGGGCCAGCGATCAGCCATATATGACTCGTCCTATTGTGTCTAACAGGATCCTATGGGATCCTTCCAGAAATGTTAAGGCAATAAGAAGTAGGTATTAATCGAGGGGGAGCGATCCGACCGGTGAACAGTTGTTATTTGCTAGATATCCTAGGAGGGGCATTCACATAGAGGAGAAATGTGTATGAATACTACGGACCCCTAGCTAGTAACGTTATCTACATTTCTTGTTATTTTTCCTGGGTAAAAGCCAATGGCGGATGGAGAAAGTGAAAAGGGGCGAAATTAGGATATTTGTGACAGACTGCTCTGCAAGAGTGCTCAAATTGCTGGGTTAGTTCGTGCGTCATTGATGCCGTTGGATATTGCACACGATAATCAACTACATGTTTAATGCATACGTGTTTAAAGGATGTAAACGCATAGGTGGATTCAGTCATACGAAATTGGACGGACACTACGCGAAACTACATACTAATGCCTTTATAATGCTATTGACAAGCATAGCTTGTGTGGTCTTGTCAGTTTGCATGTACGCCCATGTTATCACCACAGTGATGAAATTGTAACAGGCGGCATCGGAGACAACACAATGGTGGTAATATATTAACCTGTTGTATGATCTGGAGCTTCTTTTATGTATGCATATTCATCTACATGCTTAATCGGAAATTGATTATTATGCAATCCTGGTTATTTTTAATTATTCAATGATAAGAGGCGAATGCTGCCTTTACAATTGTTCCCGTATTATGTATGGAGCTAGTTGCTTGAGTGGAAAATAAATAATGGTTGGATATATCCTTCTCGTATTTCATTGATAGGCGTTCGTGGGACATATAAACCAACCAAGGTAAATTCTATACTAGCATATATTTTCCACACACGCCTGCTGTAAACACACATCATGCCCAAAGCGTCTCCTTCTCCTTCTCCTTCTCATTCTCCTTCTCCTTCTCCTTCTCCTTCTCCTTCTCTTTCTCTTTCTCTTTCTCTTTCTCTTTCTCTTTCGCTTTCTCTTTCTCTTTCTCTTTCTCTTTCTCTTTCTCTTTCTCTTTCTCTTTCTCTTTCTCTTTCTCTTTCTCTTTCTCTTTCTCTTTCTCTTTCTCTTTTTCTTCTTCTCTTTCTCTTCCTCTTCCTCTTCCTCTTCCTCTTCCTTTTTCTCTTTCTCTTTCTCTTTCTCTTTCTCTTTCTCTTTCTCTTTCTCTTTCTTTCTCTTTCTCTTTCTCTTTCTCTTTCTCTTTCTCTTTTGCATACGTGTTCAACTACAGCATATGGAGCTCCACAGCCACATATGTGCTATCAGCATACATAGGCATACACGACAGTTAGTTCTGCAGCGACTACAGTACTGCTTGCTATGTTTGATGAGCTATGTGCACGCAAGTTCAGGGCATACGCTTCTCATGCAGCGAAGTTCGATATAGTCGTGATGCATTCGCATATATCTTAGCATGCTTGCTCCATTGTTGCAGCCTCTTTTCTACCCGATCTGAAATTGCCTCTGCCACCTTATTTTACAAAATGCATGTGTAGATTGCACAACAAAGTTCGCTATTGCTAAGCGGTTGATACCGCGTATGTAATTGCTTTAGTTGAGTTGAAAGATATATACCCGCCTTTTAGCTCCACCCGAGTACTCCCTTGCCAAGCTAGATAATAGCATATATGTGCATGTTTCCATATAAAATGATTGGTGTAGCTGGTATGTCGACATAATCAATTTAAAATTACCCATACTTGCGGAATTGACCCTTATTACGTCTCCACCTCCCAGTTTTTATATGCCTGGACCCGCCTCTCACACTTTATTTTGTAGCATGTAATATGTGGGCATAGGAGAGACACTTCCTATCACATGAATTGCTATATAAATATTACATGTCCGCATATGTTTGCATGAATGATTTGCGTTGCCAAATCTTCAGATAAGTTTCAAAGCCGACTGAAGTTGGCATTAAAAATATTGTCTGGCACCGCCTCTGCTTGAAAGCAGTTTCAAATGATGCGAAACCAACGTCGAAGCCGATGAGAAGAAAATGCTCAAATCGCGAAGCCGAAGCCGGAGTCAGCTTAGCTCCAAAGAAAGTTCTAAATTCACTGTATTACCGCTTAGACAGCCTGATCTACATGGCGCATGGTATTGCCTGGTTGTCGTATATTCACTCACAATTGGGTAAAAAATTACATCGTATTATATGTGAAACATCTATGCACTTCAATACACGTTTTGTCTTTGTGTTATTAAGTTATAATATGAGGCTATCCAACATATTCCAACTTAACCAGACATATTTGTACCGACCGTCAAACACATACCCTGCTCATGCATGCATGTACGTACATGCTTATGCCCAAGCGGGCCTTGCTGCACTGGCTAAGCCCCCGCCTTACGTCTATCAAGGTATAATGCTCATGTTCCGTACGCCTGGGCAAGGCTAAATATAGATACCATGTTATCCGGCAATTATAGCGCCGCATTTGCTCGGCATTAGTATGACGTCATTCGCTGTCGACCAGCTTAGGGCGTCGCTATTTACGTCGCGTTGTTCAAGAAGTCTAGAACTGAAATGTTCATGGTCAGGTGGTGTTGCGGTGTACCGGCGGCAGCCGCGGTCCACTCTGTGCCAGACTGAGCCCGGCTTACTGCGCGGGCACACGAAAGCTGGAACCAGATTTAGAATGAGGTGAATCGCCGCAAAGTTTATTTCAAAGCATGGCCTTGATACACTCGGAAGGTTTTAGAAAGTTGAAAGTTCTGCTTTAAATGCATAATAAAAAAGTAGTTGACTATCACCAATTCATCAACAATAATTGGGCTAACTACGCAACGGTGATGGAATTCTGTCGTTGTTAGCCATATTCAACGATGCATCAGTAATATGCACAAGCGTGGGCTGTCGGTGGCCGTCTACAAAAGATCAGCATCGTGCCAGGGACGCTATTGGTAATACGAACAGGCTGATGTATGGCCAATATCGAATATGCCAGCTGGCTGTGCTGTGCCTGGTGCTGCACCGTATGCCATCCATTGATGGGGCGTGCCCCACCAGGGATTGTGTCGTGTGGTGCCGGATCTTGTGACGTGTCGTGCCTGATTTTGTGCCACGACGGTCTGGCGTTGTGCCGTGTCACATCCGTTGTCGGCCATGATATGTAATGCATGTTGGTCATACCTGGGGTTGGGGTGTTCTTGTATCGGTTGCACCCAACATCATGGGATCCTACCTCAGCAAGCTTAAAAACATATCTACACACACGCCTTCTGCTACAAGTGGCGCGGAATTTCGTATTGTTTTTTTTTCTCTTCATAATGTAATACTCAGTGGCGCTGCCAGGGGGACCGATGAAAAAAATGGGTGAAAAGGAGAAATTTTCCGGTGCGCCTCGGAAGCTTTCTCTTTCGACGTGCTTTTGCGCGCCAAAGATTTTTGGCTTTTGCGTGGCCAAAATATCAATATTTCTCGTTTGATCTAGTATATTTTTGGTGATAAGGGAGGGGGACATTGGCTGCGCCTCTGGTAACACTAACATTCCTACCAGCATTTTCATGCATTGCCCGATTTTATGTCATAATGTGATGACGGCGTACAAAGCTCCTGAGGCTAGTATGAATTTCATGGCATACGCATTAACTTGACTCCACCCCTCCCTCCCCATACTTCACCCAAGAACAGTGAGTATCTTCCCCAGAACTTTGAAGGGCAACCTCTGCTAAGTCTCACAGTCACGCATTTTCTAGGTAAACGATCTTAGAGTTAGCAATTGCCGAAAAGTGAACAGCTTCCGATTCCACAGTTAAGGATCATTGACTAAGCTGTCAAAGATATATCAATCTAAATCCTTGCCGCAGTAGTTGGCGAGAAAGCCCACAACATTTTGTTGGCAAATTGTTCGTGAAATATATCAGCAGCCCATTCACAGGCTTCCGCCGATGTCGTATGGAACACTGATATATTCGAAGCATGGGAATGTGTACCCAGTGTACCCAGTCGCAGTGTACCGCGATTTGAGGGTTAAGGCACAAGAGAGCGATAGGGGCGGCGATTGCAGAAATTGTGAGATCCGTGTGATGTATGATATTGGGAAATGTGCATAACATACGTGTATGTTGATCTTCGTGGGTGCGAGATGTGAAGGTGATTTCTTGTTGAGGCGACAAAATATGCGAGGATGCGATTCGAATTCTGAGCGTGATTTCAGTGTATGATTTTTGTCATGAATTGATGTGTACAAAATATTGTCACTCTTGAAAATGACCCATGATCTAAAGTTTGAGATCTAATATATCTAATTTTTATTAAAAGCACAGCATTCCTTGTCAATGTGGGCCAAAACGTTTCGCCTTATTTTACTTTCAATCATGGAATGTAGCATAGGATGTCTTCTCATTCTGCACGTTGATATTTGAAAGTTGGATATTTGCTCAATGTTTACTTTTACGTAAGTAAGGTAAGTGAAAAAGAAGATTTTGTCGAATTCCGGGTATGCAAAGCTAGTCAGTTGAAACCCTTTAATGCAGGTTTTACATACCTAACAACCGAGTTTCAAACTTTCTATCAGCAAATATTCTTGAAAATCTGAGTGCATTGTAATCAGTGGGCTTCAGGAGAAGTTAGGAAGCGTCAAGGTCATGTCTGAGATCTCTACTATACCATTTGTATAAAATATTTCCTTTTTCTTTAAAGTCAATGATAGGGAGCATCTAATTCCACGTGTGTATTAGCAGGTAGAGCTGTTTTGGCAGGCAGGGCTGTAATATCAGATAAGGCAGGTAGGGCTATAATAGAAGATAGGGCTGCAATAGCAGTTAGGGCTGTGCTAGCAGGTAGGGCTGTACTAGCATATAGGACTGTGTTAGTAGGTAGGGCTGTATTAGCAGGTAGGGCTGTGTTAGCAAGTAGGGCTGTATTGGCAGGCAGGGCTGTGTTAGCAGGTACGGCTGTATTGGCAGGTAAGGTTATGTTAGCAGGTGGGGCTGTATTCGGTCACCGCTTGATTGATTTCGGGAAGGCGAGGCCCAGTGGTATGTCCATCTAGCGGCCGACACCGTTGCTATGACGGATAACCGGTCGTCCGGCACGTCCGGGCCAGACGATGGCGTGTACGAGTCGGTCTGAAAGCAGTCGGGCTATCACCGTCCGGGCCAGACGATGGCGTGTACGAGTCGGTCTGAAAGCAGTCGGGCTATCACCGTCCGGGCCAGACGATGGCGTGTACGAGTCGGTCTGAAAGCAGTCGGGCTATCACCGTTCGCAGCCAAGTGTCGAACCAATAGCCGACTTAGCCCACCATCCACCTGCCGAGCGTCACGTGCGGTGAGAAATATACCGACACCGGCTGTTGTTGACTTGTTTACAGGAAGAAACAGGAACGGCTGGTTGGGAAGCTATTTGGCTACAACGCATTTTTTCCCTCTTATAAATTCCACGGAAATGTTATTTGTTTCTTCCCTTCACCCCTGCCCCCGATACCATTCACAGAATTACTAAGCCATCTGGTTTGATCCGCCACTACTGGTAGTGATGTGCAAGAGCGTCTACACCTCACCCGATTCATATTTGTATAATCCACATCATCTACTTTATCCCGCGCTTAAAAAGACGTAGTACGTTGGAAATTAATCGATATTATTAAACACTATTTCTAAACTTTAGTTTCATTTTGTCACATTTTGTTTCATTTCAGGCCGGCATACTTCTTTTAGCTTACTTATAGACTTACCGTAGAAACAACTTCATAACGTAGTGTGAAAACAGAAGATATATCTTGAATCAAAGCATTACGAATTTGTAGCATACATGTGGTTCCTCCAGATCCTCCTAATCCCACTGATAACCCTATCATCGCAAGCGTCTACAAAGGAAGCAAACAGTAGCAGGAGATCAAATTGGTGTGGCAATCAAATTTGCCGATTCATCTTATAATTCGTTCCTTCGTTTCCATCGCATACTTAATCTTGGCTCACGCATTGTTAAACATTTTAAATTCTATAAAAAAAAAGTTCCATAGCGCAGAAACCTACAGCACTAACTTCTGTAGCTGTGATATTACTTTTATCTCAATGTACATCAATTTGCATGCCTGTCACATCAACCTCCTCTCAATTTGTTCGCACAATTTAATTTGTGCCATAAACTTGGTTTTTAATTCCCACCTCTGCGTAGTATATCACGCCAGATATCTGATGGGGACGGGGTACGAGTGCCAATGCGACAGGGCGTCGGGCCCTGTCGCACGACCGCGGGTGGATGCTGGTGGGATAGTCTGGCTATTAGTACGACAGGGTCCGGCACTATTGACCAGGGGCTGGATACTGGTGGAATGGTCTGGCTATTAGTACGACAGGGTCCGGCACTAGTGACCACGGGTGAATGCTGGTGGGATGGTATGGCTATTAGTACGACAGGGTCCGGCACTATTAACCAGGGGTGGATGCTGGTGGGATGGTCTGGCTACTGATACGACAGGGTCCGGCACCACTGACCAGGGGCTGGATACTCGTGGGAGGGTCTGGCTATTAGTACGACAGGGTCGGACACCAGTGACCAGGACCTGGATACTTGTAGGAGAGGTCGGAGTACCAATGCAGTGGGGAAGGGTGGCAACTGCTAGGAATAGCTGAGTGGGGATGGGAAAGGTTAGAAATTTGTGATGACGACTCAGGTGCTGGTAGACACGAGCGGAGCATCAATGAAAAGCGGTGGGGCTTCTGCGGCTTTTCAGGGCCTGCAGTGACCTGTGTGGCCTGCCGACGTCGCAAACAGGAGCCTTGTCAATCGAGAGATATTGAGAGCTGTGGAAGAAGTTCAAGATATATTTCGAAGTGCATCATCTTCGGCCTATGATGCAATAATACCGAAGTAAGTTTACCATATCGTCAGCCTACTATTTTCTGCCTTGATACAACAGGTGATGAACTGGGCACACTCGGTGCGAACAAGATATTAGAGATGGTTATTAGAGATGGTTTTGGAAATGCGCTCTTTCTATATTGGATGGTGCACCGCTCCTGACTTGACCAACTGCGTCATGGCAATAAAACGGCGAGCCTTCACGACCCAGTGACCTGAGCCCGGTCCCCGGAAGCGGGAGACTGACGCGGCCGTAACCGGTACTCAGTATCGATCCCGATACTTAATTATGGGCCAGCGGCGCCTCCGCCTTCGTGAGGTCTCGCAATTTCCGCGGGCGCAGTTTTCTTGTCAATCCCATTGGCGGATGGCGGGCGGCGACTGACTAGAATAGAAGCCGCCTCTAGGTAGTGCTAATTAGCGCCGCTGTCGGCACAGGCACACACGCTGTCACAAACACCGTCACGAAAATTGTCACAAGCACCGTCACAAATACCTTCACATTTTACGTCACAAACATAGTCACACGCACTGTCACACATACAATAAAGGACACCGTCACGAACAATCAAACATACACCGTCACCGCCACCGTCACCACCACCGTCACCACCACTGCCATACATAGTCACCACTATCGTCATCATTGTCACTAATGCCTTTACCAACACCATCAGCACCACCGTCACTACCACTGCCATCATCGTCACTAATGCCTTTGCCAACACCATCATCACCACAGTCATCATCGTCACTAGTATATATACCAACACCATCACCAACACAGTCATCATCGCCACGAATGCCTGTACCAACACAATCACCAACATCGTCACCAACAGCGTCATCATCGTCACTAATGCCATCACAAACATTGTCACGACCACCGTCATCATCGTCAATAATGCCTGTACCATCATCAACATTGTCACAAACAACGTCTTCATCATCACTAATTCCTCCACCAACACCGTCACCACCACCATCATCATCGTCACCAATACATTCACCAACACCATCACCAACATCGTCACCAGCACCGTCGTGTGTGTGCGTGTGGGGAGGGGCGCTACACACGTATTCGCATGGGTGGAGAGGGGGGCAGGCTGATCGGCTGCCACACCGACCTTTGTGAAGATGATGTGTTTTTTCTTCTTCAATATTGCTTCACTTTAACACCATCATTTTGTTCGCGACACTTGTATTAGACATTGCTATATTTTACTACTCCACGCGTTTCGTGACGCCCAGCCAGTGCCTTATGCGCAAGCACCTGCGAGTGGGGCAAGTTGCGGTCGCCTCCACACTGTCATGGCCACAGATACTTTAGATTTGATAACTGCTCTATCGACCTGAAAGATATAACCATGTCAAAGTACAGGAAGCTCGTTGATACCAGAAAAAAAACGCATGACTGTTTTTGACTATGTTTTACGACTTAACATTGCATATGTAACCTCAAATAAGGATGCTCCTATGAAGGATCGGCTTCGCCCCCCCCCCCTTGGCAGGCTCCCGATCGGCTGCATGTATATGTGTGCTTGTGTGTGAGAGCTGGGTATACACTATACATACGTGCGGGCATAATGTATGTTTATGCTTAGAGGAGACCCTCAGGTAATTTGGCAAAATGCTAGCAGTCCAAAACGTGTATGTATGTCGTTGTGTGTAACGAAAATCCGAAAATCCGTTGTGTCAATTATCTCTCACTGGCTTTGTGTAGGTGAGAGTTCCCTTAAAAAGACAAGATTTATGCACTCATTTCTTTGTTTATTAATACGCCATGCTTCATGCTGTCGGTGGATAGCGTTATCAGCCAGAAGCCTCTGGCGACTCTTAAGCGATAAGTGGCTGTAATTCTGGAAATAAGTCAGAAAAGCAGCGATTAACGTGATTTATCGGCCATCATATTCCTGGTAATGAGAGAGCCGAACTCGTATCACGTGTGCTAAAGCAGCATGCCATCAGCCAATGACGGAACATATTTGTGCCATAAACAGCACCATGTGACAACCAATGCATGAAAACTTCACTCGCCAGCCTATGAGCATTCCTTTCTGCAGAAGCAGCGTGATTTTCTTTAGACTACCCCATACTCGCTTTTTGCATTCGAGCAGATAGTGCGGAACAGCACGGAGCGGTGAAATGCAATACTGAATAAGACACATGTTTTATGTTCCACGTAGGTAGATAACTCATGACATTAGAAAGGGATTCAACATACATTTGCAATATTTGGAAGACAGCGTAAGTAAACTTCCCAGTCAAACAACATCAACCGGAATGGAGCATACTTCAGTCGTAGTATGCATACTCAAGTGCAAACACTCAACCTTCTTGCGCAATGCTTTTTATCCTATTTTTTAACCTAAGTGGTTTGTGAAACACCCATTCACATTTATGACGTATAAATGACGTTTGCTTTAATCTGAGGTGTCATTTTTTTCAGCTTAAGAAATGTATTAGTCTGCTAAAAGTTTCCTTGTGAGGACGTTCTGTTAGCCAGAACACATGCAGACGAGGGGCAAGCGATTTTAAAAAATCGGACTGGAATATACTTTAATGTGGTTGGATGATAATTTCATTTTAAGCATAGCGGCATGCATTGCCAGAGCACCAAGACGAACTCGGTCGTACGCTGACAGCATCTGACCAGCACCAGCACCAAACTGCAGCTGATGGCACCTGTCATTCCCACTTCGTCAGCACCAGACAGCAAGGTCTCCTCGGCATCAGACAGTCCCGGTCGTTCGGAATTAGACTGTCCTATCTTATCAGCATCTATCATCAGCATCATCATCGTCATCATCATCCTACCTAGCAGCATCAGAGCAGCAGAGACTACTCCAGTCTGGCACCAGCCACTTTTGACCTCGGCATTAGGCAGATCCGCCCACACAGCACCATACTGTCCTGTTTTCTGACACCAGGCAGTCCTGACCTCTTGGCACGAGAGTCTCACCACATCAGCACCACTGTTCCCCCCCCGTCCCCACCCCTCCATCCCTCGGCACCAGGCTACCCGGAACTCGCCATCAGACAGTGCCATCCCCTCCAGAATGTTGTCTGTCCTCCAGAATGTTGCCACCAGAATATTGTCTGTCCTCTCGACAAAACACAACCACGCCTCCTCGGCACCAGACCTCTCCGTTCGTCAGGACCAGCGGACACCAGACAGTCCTACTTTCTCGGTGCCGGACTGCCTCGGCCCCTCGGCAAAATACGTCTCTAGTTGTCAGCACCGGACGGTGCCGTCCCCTCTGTACCAGACAGTCCCCCTTCCTCTGCACCAGACCTCTCCGGTTATCGGCACCAAGTTATCCCTGATCCCGTCTCATCAGCACCATAAGTCCCAGCTATCGGTACCACACAGCCCCGGCTCTCGGCACCAAGCGGTCTTGGCGCCCGGCACCAGGCATTCCAAGCTCTCGGCACCACACAGCCCCGGCTCTCGGCACCAGGCGGTCTCGGTTCTCGGCACCAGGCGGTCTCAGCTCTCGGCACCACACGGCTCCGGCTCTCGGCACCAGGCGGTCCCGGCTCCAGAGAGCAGACGGTCCCGGCTCTCGGCACCAGGCGGCGCGACTCATGGCACCGGACGACCGCGCCACTCAGCACCGGAGTCGACGCCCCTCAGCATCAGACATTGTCGCAGACGTGTCTCCTGTCTAGCTGTCTTCAAGATGGGCCACTGCAGACAGCGTACCAGCCGTGTCACGTCCTCCCGCCGAGGTTGGCTAGTTCCAGTCAATTTAGCCCGCTATGAATGAGGCGGCAACTTTCTCTTCACTGCAAATATATTATACTGATGGGTAGCTCATTAGTCGTTGCATCCGAAACGATACCGCAATTGCGTGTCATTTTATTTTCCTTTGTTATATTTGTTTTCAACATTGGATTGGGTTTAAATTGGTGATTTATAAACACTGTTCTCATTCCTTGCTGCTTGTCCGATCCCAGCCCATAAAATGCTCGGTTCTGCGCTCGGAGAGGTTTGGCCTGTCGCCCACGGTGCACAGTTCATCAGCTGAGGAGTTCCGAGTTTTTCCACGATCCTTTCCGGTCGAGTTTTCGAGAGTAGACTTGGCTTTATAGTTGTGGTTTACAGCATTGTTGTTGATATGGACAATCATTCTGCACATATCTTTTAAGTATTGCAGGTTTTTACATACCGAAGCGCTCAGCGAAATAATAATGTTCCCAACAAATGCGCACTGTTTAAACTGTTTGTGTTGCTGTAGCGCTATCTGAATTAGCTTCTACATCCATCATATGTTTGTATTGAAAGATGCTAAAGATTTTATCGTGTTATTCGGTCCATCCAACTTCACCCGAGCTCATTTAAACTCATCTGTCTGTTCCAATGGTGAGTCGAATCTCATCGATCGAATCTCCTCTACGTTGAATTAAAAACTTCAGCGGAATTCATCCAGATCAGGACCTCGATTTTCAAAGACTTCGGAAAATGTTAGCGAAGATGGCTCTCTTCACTTTACTGTTAGTGCTCATAAACTATGTGCAGTGTTTTTTTGTCTGCACATGTTGTGTAATGTCAGCCTTAGCCATTGTAAAGCCATCGCTAGCACATAGTGCAAGAACTTATGTTCTAACAGCCAATAATGCCGTTTTGTGAAAGTGACTGCATGCGCACATCAAGGTCATTTCAGAACACTGAGGTCGAATCAATGTATTGGAAGGGGTTACTTGCGCTGCTCAAGCAAAAATCTGCCGAGAACTCGTGGTATGGTGCGTTCTGAATTGTTCCACCTGAACTTGGGGTGGGAACAACTGCATTGGATGGGCACAATTTAGCATTTGAGGAGCTGGCGCCTCTTCAGAGCGTGCAAGACGACACCCGTGCTTGCAGCTGTACGTCACATGCATGCGAAATATATTTCACTTATTGAAACTGGAGGTATGTACCACTAACATTTCGTCAACAAGCTACCAGCTAATTCATTGTTTACACTTACAGCGAGATAACACATCACTGGTCCAATCCTGATTTGAAGGCTTTCTAATGATCAAAGGACTTTGAATGTTGAATATGGTTTGACAAGCTTGATGGCAAACGCACTACACAAGTGCTTCATCATAGGAATAGATCCCGTTGTTGACACACCACTGGTGGATGTACGTGCAGATTAAGCCACCTGCGCTGGATAAGGTCGTACCTCAGTCAGTTGCTAGCTCGCCTGAGGAAATTCCGTAGCAGAAGTGCTGGAGTCACGACATGTGGCATATCATTACAATTTGGAACTGTTGATGGCCATAGGCGGCGGAACGGGTGGATAAGCCATTTCCACAAACGGCTAAGCCGGCTAAGGAGGACTACCCCTTCCTCAGGATGACACAAGAGGACTCAGGACATGAGTAGAGATCCATGTGACTATTCATCTAGGAGAGGAGTGGAGGTCCTTAGAACGCAAGAGGTCAATATGAACGATACGGAGCTACCTGGGAGACCTCTGAGGCTTTATCGAGAAACCTAAAGGATCTCTAACTCGGAAGATAAGGACCAAGTTTGGAATGGAGGCCTCCAAGATGAAAAAGGAGGCTCCTAAGACGGGAAAGGAGTATCATCGGATAGGGGGATGCCACCCCGCCACGAAAGGAGACTCCAAGGTGATAAGGATAGAGAGGAGCCCCGAGATGAGACAGAAGACCCGTAATTTGAACGAGCAAGCCCCTAGGAGAGAAAAAGAGCACATCGGGACACAAAAGCACGCCCTCAAGATGGGTAAGGGGTCCCAAGATCGAGGAGGAGGCTCCAAGACGTGAGAAGGCTCCTAATTTGGAAAAGGTTTCTTCTAGGAGAGGAAAGGAGGCCACCATCAATGAAGAGTAGTCCGACAAGACAGGTAAGGGGGTCCACATGATAGAAGAGGAGTCCACACAGACGGGCAAGGAGGCCACAGTAAATGAGAGGAGGCCCATAAAACCGGAATTGAAGCGAGTAGGATAAGAGAAAAGGTTCCCAAGACACAAGGGCCCCGCCCCAAGACAGATGAGGTGCCCCAGGATAGAAAGGGAAGCTCCCATGAGTGGCAGGAAGCATCTGATTTGGAAGAGGAAGCCCCTAGAATACGAGTGGCCCAATATAGGAAAAGTTTCTCTAATAATGGAAGAGTGGGATCCCAAGACGGGAGAGGAGAATCATTGAACATGGCAGATGGCTCCCAGGACGCACAAGGAGACATCGAAGACCGACAAGGAGGCCGCAGGAAATGGGAGGAGGACCTCTAAAACGCGAGAGGAGGCCCCTAACTTGGAATAGCAGGCTCTAGAAAAGGAGATGGGGCCCCAAGATGCAAGACAAGTTATCAAAGGAGGGTAAGAAGGCACCGAACATAGAATAGGCGCACCATGGGAGTAGGCACTTAATTTGGAGAACTTAGAAATAAATGAATAAAGGTTCCTAAGAGAGAAGAAATTTCAACCAGGATCCAAGGGGACGTCCCAAGATGGGCAAGCAGGTCCTAGGATAGAGGGCAGATCCCAAATTTCAGTGGAAAAGGCCTCTAGAAAAGGAGATAAGGCTCTCCCTGGATCCAAGAGGAGTCCCTCAAGATCAGCAAAAATGGTCTTAGGAAAGCAGGGATGACCTCAAGACAGGCATGGATATTCTCAGAAAATTGGAGGAAGATTCTAAGATATGAGAGGAGGCTTCTATGAGAGGAGCCCATGATGCAGGAGTCCTCAAGATGGGCAAGGAAGCACCCAGAATAGAAGGGATTCCCAAGACGGGTAGGAAGGACCCTAAGATGAAATCCAATCCTTAAGAGATGGGACACGGAGATGGAAGACGAGATTCCAGGATAGGAGAGAAGGTCCTCAAGACGCAAAATAAATGCACTAAGACGGATGAGGAACCATTTACGCTAGACGAGGAAGCCCCTAAGAAGATCATGAGGCTCCTAACATGGAAGATGAGTCCTACAGGACTCCTCTTCCCTCTTCAAGAGGGAAGAGAAGGCGCATAGAACGCCGGATAAAAAACAAGATGGAAGGGAGGCCATTAAGCTAGAAGAAGAGACCACTATTTTTGAAGACAGGGCCTCGGGGAAGGGAGAGGAGTCCTACAGGATACAAGAGAAGGGCACCAAGACGAGTAAGGAGCCATCCAGGTTACAAGAGGTTCCCAAAACGTGAGGGGAGGCCCGTAATCTGAAAGCGGAAGTCCCTGGTAGTGGACTCAAGCCGACGCAATAGTAGGCCCTCGAGGAGGAGAACTGCAGAGAAAGCTGATTCCACCTCTGCTTCCAAGATTCTGGCGATTCCAACCCAATGGTTCGGACCCTAATATTGACGCCATGTGTCACTGAAGGTGGAGATGGTTTTTATTACATAAATGTGCAAAACAATATCACTGGACTCCCGTATTCTAGAATGCCCATATTGATCCCAGGAGGCTTCCTTTATCACCAGGAGGCCCCTTCAAGGTTCGAATCTCTCCCCGGAACGCGGAAGAAGTTGTTGACACCACTCCTACTTCAAGTGTAACTTTCAGTTCAAACCTATAGGGAACGCCCGCAAACAGATTGCAGGTAAACCCACCTGTAGCTTACATCGACGGAGCGCACCTTTTTTTTTAATTTCAGTAGGTCCCTGCAGTCCTTAGCAGGATAACCTGATGCAGGCTGCGGGAGGCTCCCACTGCTCATAATTTTTAGGAGACTCAATACACAGAATTCAGGAAGACGATCCGCACTTTAACCCTCCTTCACACCGATCTTAGGAGACACCTCTTAACTCGTGACAGAAGGCTACTTCAGTTGACAACAACTGGACGAACATTATGCAGCTTTCAGAGCGTTGATCTACACCTCACAAAGATGGGACCTCCTGTATGCATATTTCATGAGACCCTTTAGTTCAAGACAGGAGAGCCATTCAGCTAACAATCACTGTGACCCCTAATATATATTTCATGAGGCCCTTGCGACCGTGGACAGGGGACCCTTATGCCATATCAGAAGGCGCTCACAGCTCATGGTGCTTAGGAGTTCCCATAAGGCAGGTTTCAGCGGACCCTCTTAACTCAAAACAGCATGGAGCCATTCCATAACTGGAGGCCATTATGCAAATTTCAAGAAGCTCCCTCAGCCCACAACAGGAGGTTCCTAGGCGGATTTCAGACGGCTCTCATAGCTCAAGGCGGTTAGGAAGCCCGTCAGACAGGAGATCGAATGATGTCACACGACAGGAGGCCACGCATACAGATTTAATGGCTGACTGCAGCATTCAACAATAGAATGATCTGTAGTGCGAAATAAGAGTAGGCCAGTGGCGTTAGAACCAACACAGCTGTGGGGTTGAGTGGAAACGGTGAAATATCGCCAGCATATCTCAATCTATTTGACTTCTCGTTCAGGCGTCCAGGCAAAATAATTGGCGTCGAAACCTATGGGGCTCTGGGACTTTCAGCTCCTACGTGGGCGAGTAAAGTCCCTTGCGTGAAGATGGTGGCGATCGCGCCATTCATCCAGTTGTATTCGATTTTTTGGCGCACGCGTCGAAGCACAATGAACATTCGGATATTTATCGAAACATCATCATGGTTTTTTACAGTTCAACCAATGTTTTTTTGCTTATCATAGAAACAACATGGAAGTTTGTACTGCATAATACCTAACCGAAATAAATACCAGTACAGTGATCTGATGGATGATATCGCCAAAATCCGGCTTCAGTATAACATTCATTAAGTTCACGCGATTTGGCTCACGTGCAAACATTTTATAGAAAACGTCATCACTGGTTGATGTATTAGACAGTACTATGCACAGTTTCAAAGGCGTGATGCCATGGCTTCAAAAGAAGTGGTCACTGCCATTCTTCGACTTCCTGGCCGAATGCCGCATAAATCCACGGTCGATTTGCATTCTTCCCTTCTCACCGGAACTCCGTATACCTACATACATGACAGAAGTTGTGGAACATATAGGACGCTTAGACCCTTGCTTATACAAGGGTGACGGGCGCCGCACGCCTTCAGTGGGTGCGGACGTGAAAGCTCAGTGCAAGGAAAGTTGAATTTCGTCGTTACCATTCGGGGAGATCTACCACTGAGATCCAGCATGGATTCCACAGGATTAACGATGCATTTTAGAACTTTAACAAGATTGGATAATAATGAAATTTGTTAAAAATTATCCAACGAGTAGTTCGGCAACTTCATTTAAGATAATTAACCGATAAAAGTTTTCAACCGCATGGCTAATCCTCAAGCCATGGTCCAAGACAGTAATATTTTCCGGACACAGGGCGATATCGAAGGCGCACTAAATTCGACAAAGAGCGCTACTGACGCTTAGTTGGTGCAAGAATGCAGCAGTATGCGATGACCACGTAGCACTTGGTCCCACAGCACAAAATGCAATATCGGTTAACCTGACATTGATCGAGCCCTTCAGCTGCACACCGTGGACCGGAAGCCGCCATGGGACAATTATTGCCGCCTGTTTATGCCAGGATGGTAGGTCGGTTTAAAAAATGCAAGCGCCAATCGGAAGCACCGTGACGTGCGGTGTCAGAAGATTTGAGCAATTGTGTTTGAAGTGCGTATTGAGGTGGCAGGCGGCCGCCGAGCCGCCCCGCCGCCGTGGCGACGTGCCGGTCGACGCCACGCCGCGCCAAAGTGGTATGCGGTGCATTTTAAGCCATAACCCAATCATTTTATAGATAATGTCTTACAATTTGGTAGATGCGTTCTTCCTAGTCATTTTTAGGACGAAGTGTCTCATCGTTTCGACATTTTTTAATCAACCGTAAACATTTTGCGGAGTACTTTTTGGTCAATATTTTTGGCCTTCATATGCCAAAATGTGAAATAAATAAATAAAGTATTAAAGCAAGGAAACGACATTGCCGCAATTATCAACTACTTATCCCCCTCTTCCATTTTACAAATAAAAAGAAACTCATTCGCTCTGCTTCCACGTCAACGTGTGCGCCCCGATGGGTTTGTGTCAAGATAGGGAAACATGACGTTACTCTGACATCACCTAATGCTGACCTATCATGGTCTCATGGTTCTTGTGTTTCGTATGAGGCGTAGAACTGATCAAGTGACATATATGTAAACTTTCGTGGAGATATCTCAACTCGTTTTCAAGCTATTGCGAATACTCGATACGTATATACTTGGGTAGACTTGACCCCACCCCCCTCGGATCGGATTAATTATATCCACTTGTGGTACACCGTCACCGCTTGTGGTCAGTCGCCGCTCGGGTGCCATCACTCTGAATTATCCACCGTTGGAACTGTCATGCATCGAAGGGTTTGCAGTTTGGGATACCTGGAACCGGGTCATACGCTTTGCTACGTACTTCTATGATAGGCTAACGTCAGCAAGGTGCATACACTCCCCACATTTCACTTTAAGTGCCAATTGCTGTTTCTCAGGCCTATTGCTTCAAAAACCCTTCAGGAACAGCTGAAATTCTGGGGAAATTTTATAGTTGGATGTGATGAGCTTCAGAAAAATTAGTACTTTATTTGAAACTTTGTGCATTAATATTATGCTACATTAATTCAACTGGAATAACAACAAGGACAGAAGTGCAGCATGCAAAATTATAGTAACATAATTGCGGATGTTGCATTTCTTTCCGTTATTGGCCACATGTAACATGAGCAGCATGCAACATTGCGTACAGTTCATGTTGCATACAGCCCGTGTTGCGCACAGCTCATGTTGCACTACTCGAAATTTGAAGCGGTGTGCCGAATGAACTTGCCGAATGAACTCGCATATTGTCACTATGCGGAAGACAACGGCATTTCCTCTTTTCAAATACCGTGTTCTGAAAACAACCGCTCCGAGAACATTGCCGATGACGGCGCACGGAGCAACTTCCGAGACAGACTCATCTGAGGAGTGGGTAGCCAGCGCTCTGTCTCCACCACTGGACATGATCGATGCCCCTGGGTGCGATCGGAACGAGCAAAAAGCACTCCACTTCCTCCGTGGCATCAATTAGCGTAACATCGCTGTCACGTCGTCGTCTCTTTGACGGACCTCGCGTCTGCCTGTTTGATAATTTCACTGTAGCAGACCTGGAATGGGTCGCCGCTCGCATTGCCGTGAACGCCATGTATTTATTTAAATTTCCAGAACCAACCGCGTGGTTCCAATGTCTTACTTTAGGTTCATCCGATAACCTTTTAGCGACTCTCCGAGCAGCATGGTATTGGCGTCTTCTTTGACGTCGAAACTTCTAAAGCACTTCATCTTGTATCACGGAGCAATCAATGCCTGTGGCGATGACGTCTCCTTCTTCTTGAACATCTTAGATCATGTGACGCTGCATCTGGGTTTAAAAAGCAAGAGGGTGTTGGTGCTTCACTTTGAGAACTGGGTGGTTCAGGGTTCGACTCTGGAGGGACGATTCCATGTAATCACACGTCAGTGGATATATTTCAGATTGGATTAATTTACATTACTTTAATATCACAGAAACACCCTAACCCATTGATAAATACGTCTGCCAACTCCATTTAAGCCCAATCGTGCAATCAATTTTCATCTTTAACCTACGAGCCAAGAACACAGGAGATGGAGAAATGGCACATTATCATCGTGAAGACGTGGTGATGATTTGAGATTTAGCGACTTCATCATATATGCCAGGGACGGATACAGGGGACACTAGGGGAGTGTGCCGCCCCCCACCACTCATGAAATGTGGCGCCCATCGGGCAGAAAAAGCGCCCCTCCTCGAAGACTCAGATACACCCGCCACCCCCCACCCCACTCAACGGAACTTTCAGCCAGAGGCGGCCGTCGGAGAGGAACACGCGCCCCTGCAGCGTGCTCGAGTGCACCTCCCCATCTCTACTTATTGGATTAAAGATGCTTAGCCGAAGGCCCACTAGGTGATTTCGCAGTGACGCCCCTCAGAAGAAATGGCGGCCCTCCAGATAAGTGCCCCTCCCTCCCATGTCAATTCTTTGATCCGCCTCTGACATGTCATCAAAATTACTTGATGAAGTGCTTTGAGCAGTCGAGCACACTTCCAGCGTATCCGGTCTATCTTTGTGCATATATGCACTTCCGTTCAGTCATGGCACGCTCATTTAGAGGAAATGTGGATTTGAAACTGTCTCCTTTCTTGGATTGTTGTTGCATGTTGCAACATCATAGACATCCACATTCATCACAAGGCATGTTGGTAGCTTCCTCAGGCGCAGTACTAAGATGACAACAATGCTATTTTTTATACGCACCAGCCAGAAATCCCACGTGGGTTGTAGCTGCCGAAGAAGTGACGTCACCAGAACGAAACAACACTTTTATTTTAATGGGGCTGACATCCCTTGATTCATGCATTGTGTATTACATTTAGAGTGTCGTGTACCTGCTATGTTTCAGACATCACTTTCTATGTGCGGATACAATAAATGCAATCAAATTAATGCTGTCTGAACAGGCACCAACCGCAAAGCCATAGTAGTTGTTGCGAGCTCACTTGGCTGGTATCCAGGGATGGAACTTTTATACTTTTGGAGAGGCCAGGGCTAGAGTATAGCACGAATTGGAAATCTGCACGGATGTATATTTGGTACAGATAACGGAGCGGGTTGGATAGAGCTTGGTGAAAATGAACGGATGGGGATTGGATAGCGGATTGACTGCAAAGTTTGCTGTAAAAATGAAAATTTGGCAAAAAAGTATGTATAATTATATTTTCGTACCACAATTTCACATCTTAAAATGTTCTGACTAGCTAATGCTGAGTTTGAAATACAATTTCCTGCAAGATACGTGACGCACCTAATCCACAATTATATTGTCATACCAAGGGTATCGTATTATGAACATGATTGAGATGGCTCAGATGCCTGGTGGTATTTGATACAAGGCATGTGGGCGGGACCATTGAACACGCGCATCGAGAGCATGCACACGGAAAATGTTATCATGTGTCGAGCATAGATAAGGCGCGTCACTTGACCGCGGAGACATCGAGTGCGCCAAATTAACCCTTGATGGGTCTGCGCTGACGGTGCACAGCTGGGCCACGACATAAAAATACCAACCGCGGCCACACCGGGGCACGCTGAATATATGTTGTATAGGGGACATAAGGATCCGACTCGGCAGCCCGCCACCGCCCGCCGGATGTCCGGATGGGACCCGCGCCACGCCCAAATGGCGGCAATGGTGATAATGGCATACATTATATATGTATGCCATATATATATATATATATATATATATATATATATATATATATATATGTATATATACATAGATATATAAATATACATATATACAAGATATATATATATATATATATATATATATATATATATATATATATATATATATATATATATATATTACCAAACATAAACTTGACAAGATTATCAGAAAGGTGGTGTTTTATGATATGAAGGTTTAGTTCTTAGCTTCATGTTTGTTTCGATAACAATGCTTCACGTCACTGAGCCAGGATAAATGAATACAAATAGATATACTTTCACCTTCGCATTTGGCAATTTCATTGATGCAACCGCTTAACAACTCTGAAGAGCAGCACATCATAAGCGTGTGCAAAATGTGGTAATTACACCGAATCCCAACAGCATAGTGGTAACATAACAGCCGTAGATCCACATCACAGCAATACGCGGGTTGTGAACGAAACGAAATAAGCCACGATGCCTGTGAACACTATGCTTTCTATTTATTTCTATCCCATCTATTTCATGTTACTGATAGTTCCTTTCCTTCATTAAAATAGTTTATGACGGAGTGCATGGCTTCCTTGCCCAGGCTAGTAATAAGTATATCGCAATTCATCACGCCACTGTGTTGTTACAGACAGGGATTCAAGTCTTCATATTCAATGCATATTTTCATATTGCATAGGGAAGATGACAACTTAACATCAGCAGGGTACCAAATCAGGGGATACTAGACCTCCCCCCCCCCCTACGATCCACCCGGGATCTCAAGCCATGGTTGCATACGTTGCATTTAACAGTATGTCTTTCTCATTGTTTCGCTGCTGTGGTTCGTACGGTAACGGCTTCATCCATACATTAAAGGCATATTGTACAAAATGTAATCACACTTGGCTGGGATGTACTAAGGAAATATTGGTTTAATAAACTTGTTAGGCATACCTTGGCTTTCTAATCGCATTCGCTGTGTGGCTATGTATAATTATGCAGTAAGGTGATGATTTTGGGGGCTCCTTGCGACCTTACGTTATACCAGTAATTATTTTATGTTACAGTGTTAGCTAATTTTAAATCATGAAAATTTCCATCTGAATCACTGGCCACATTTTAAAACTTTGATCTGAAACGTAGGCTAGAAGTTTTTCTTCATTTAACTGTATAAGCCTCGTAAAAGCGATACCAAGGTGAGTACCTTGGTGAGCGGTACCAAGGTGAGCAACCCACCAACGTTGACCGTAATGACACGCTACGTTATACAATTTTGCGATTATGTACTGAAACATCCTAAGTTTTTGTTTCAAGCAGCTATGGTACAGCATAACATTGTGTAAAGTTCGATAACTCTACTACGAAATCATTTGGTCGGATTGAGCTTTAAAAAAATGAAGTCCCGGCAATGGATTAGCCCTTGGGCGAAATTATTATTTTTAATTCTGAGATCATGGTGAGTTAATTTAGAAAGGTATCTGACCCGATTGTCCTGGAACGCCAAACAGGGGAAGCGGCGGATTTGTCTTGTCGTGGCGGATTTGACATTATCTCCGAGATCAGCGCTTTACCAACTGAGCTAACCAGGGGGCGAGCCAAAATGTCGTACGCCATGCATTGTATGGTTGGCTAGTGATCATGCGCATCACATATTTTCGTTGCCCATGCGTAACCAGAAGACGAACTGGTCGAACATGGTGAGCGAGGATTATACGTTTCGTGTCTTTCAAGCAGCTGCATCCATGTGGATAGTGATGCGTTATACACTTACCAATTGCGATGCGCAGCATGAGCAAAGTGTTTTGCAACACCAGTGGCAAACTTAGGATTTGCGTTAGGGGACAAACGGACTTGGAGGATCCCACGTGCCCCATTCAAAAATTGTCGTGATTCGGTCAACTTTTTCTTTCAAAGTGAGACTTTAAAAATATATAAATAAATGACTAGCTTAATCTTTCCTGTGGAGGACGCCCAGTCTCCCACCGTCGTTTCGAAGTCAATGAATCCTCCTCCTGTTGAAAGTTTGTTTTGCTGGTATGACAAGTCAGCGCTGGGATTACACCTGTACGATTCACTGAAAAAAATGTAGCATTTTCCTATTTCACGCAAATTTTTGTTTATAGCGCTCGAACACTACCACGCCAACGTCCGTGCACGTGCGTGTGCACGTGCACGGACGTGCACACCCGCCTTCCGCATTCGGGGCATACGCCATATGAAATGTGATTCTGCCGTTTATGCTATACCTCCTACGTTTTGCCAATTGCTGCTACATGATAGCCTTGTTTCATATTTGACTTGATGGAATGCTTCGCATGGGGGTTCCCTGGGAAAATCCGGTGGATTAAACTTGATCATTGCTTTACTTCTTCCCGAATTTTCTGGTGGGAAGGAAATCCGCATACATCACTGAACTTTGATGCACCTCATCTCTTTCTTTAAATATGTACCCAGATTGGCTACCGAACCAAGGCACTGGTTTGCTGTTCTTCTTTGGAACTGTTACACTTTACTTCACCTCCTCATTTATTGTAGGGCCCTAGCCCATGCTTGTTAGGGGCCCGGTATGTTTTTGAGACCTCGGCGCCTTTTAGGGCTTTGTTGCCTTTTTTTGTAGCTCCATGGTGTTTTTGAATGACCGGAGCGTTTTAGAAGGCCCCGATGTGTTTATGTGGTACCCAGTTCGCCATTGTGTTCTTTTTATGACCATGTTGCTTTTTGCGGGCCCCAGGCTTTTTTTAGGCCTCATGCTCTCTTTGCGGCCCGGTGTGCTTTTGTCGTGGTGGCGACGGGGCGTTAAGAACTGAACTACGTGAAATAGAAAGAAAACATTACACCTTTGAATGCATTTGAATGAATGATTTGCATAGACGCAATTTCACCAGTGTGAACTGACTTATCAAGGGATGCTCGGGAAAACAACTTTGAGCAGGATGTGGGGTTGAAATCCGGTGGCTTTAAAACGATAGTAGTAGATTCGACCCCTCCGCAAGAGCATTAAGTTCGTTATTGATTATTTTAAGTAAAAGAGAATAGAAGTGAGCCCATTTGACAAAATAGTGATCGAAATCTGGGGACTTTTTAAAATGAGGTTGGTGGACCCTCTCAAATCCGGCTTCCTCCCCCCCCGCTAATGATGCCGCCTGCATCCGTCGGTAGCATATCAAGGCGCATGTTTGATTGTTGGTCCAACAAAACGTGTGCCGTTGTCAGTCTGGTATTCTCTATCCATGTCTACCACTTACTGGCAACAGAAACCGGCGTCCGCATCACATCGTGCTGGGGAGAGAAGCGCAAGCGGTGTCAAATGCCGGCTAGCCGAGACGTCAACGGAAACCTCATATCCGCCCGGAGAGACGAAGAATCGCTAACTTGTATGGTGTGCTTGCATCTTGCGGCATGCATCCTAGCATAGGTCTGAATGGTGCAAGAATTAAGCACATATTTCATTGCAATCCTGTTGCATGTGCATTCTCCTTCGACCAACGAACACACATGTCGCATTCATATTCTTTAAGCCAGGAAACTGCGTATTTTGCAGCTGATGAGGCCGAAGTACGATATAGTAAGGCTATGCCTGTGTTCCAGAAGACAGTCATAGTTGAATGCCACGATATTTACAAGCTTCCGTTACTATTTGAGAAAAACCTGGTTTGATGCGTTTCGCCGAATGGCGGTGTCACTGTCGCTCGACCTAACCTGTCTTGTTATTTGAGGCGCCCAAAATGGGAGTCGATTTTGTGCTTTTTTTTCTCTGAAATGACACTTTTCAGCAGCTCACAGTTGCGACTCAGTTGCGACACACATGCACACAGTTGCGACTCAGTCAATTCGCACTGTTAACGGTGACACACCCTACTGCTCATACCGCCCAAACAAGAAATATTGGTAACACAATTTAACGAGAAGGTTCGGACATGACTGATTTGTTTGACTGCGATATCTGCGTTTGAAAAAATAAAATGGTTTTATTAAAATTATATCTGCTACTACCGAACACCAAATGGTTCCTATTATTAATGTAGAAATTATCAATGTTGAATATTTTATGAAGGTTTTTTTTGGTTAATATCTGTTAAGTATTGGCTGAAAAAAAATGACGCATTTTCTGCTGGGAAGGATCTTCAGCGATCTGGAGGGGAGCAGATTGCCGCTGTAAACGCGTCTTATGTAATACCGACGCGCATGAAATGCATCTAAGAGAAAGGGGATAGACCGTGGTGCCGATACTTGTAAAATATAACTTCTTTTCAGATTTTCGCAACGAGCATATAAATAAATCTCACTATGTTTTCATGAAGGTATACCTGGATACCTCGATTCCTGGACGATACATTATTTTTCCATTATAGAAATACAGCGGTTATCTCTTTAGGGACGCAACAAAACGCAACAGAGGAATTTGGAATTTTCGCGTTTTTCATGACATATTTAGTTTGCACATTTTTCCATTGGGGCCAAAGTCGAAGATTCTGGCTAAGGTAAGCACTTTTATGAGGAATGTTTACCTCAAACAACGCTACTCGTTGCTCTATGTCCATTAGAAAATAAATGTTTAAAAAATAAAACTCGAAATTTTGTACCTAAAAAACTAAATCTGTAATTTTGGTGAGCAAACATTTTGTGACGATGGTCGAATTCGCCTTCCTTTTCTGATTCCACATAAGTTTTGTGTTTTAATCTTCCCCATATTGAACTCCCCAGAGCCAAAAACAAGATGTTAGTCGTGATATCATAAACCCCTCTAGAGACGTCCCTTTTGAGGGCAGAAAGGTTTCGGGTGGTTTCTGTCCCTATTCGTCGAACGCTTTCCGATGACACCTCTTTCGCTTTCGTGCGCCGCCTAGTTTATATATTACGGGAGTTATATAATGACCCCCCACCCCACCGACACGGTGTGTGGGGATCTGACCGGAAAGACAGGGCAGGCGGTGTAATTGGTAGTCAGTTGTACTGGTAAGTACCTACCTACACACCTCCATCTATGACTGCTTCATTGGGGAATGTGCCACTTACTTAAGCTAAGTGCCTAGATGGGCAGGGGACGCTGTAAAATATGCTGGCGAATCACACTGCGCTGAGACAAACTACTACTAAATTTAGTTTGATGTATGTTTCATAGCCTAAATGACGTGGTTCTATATCTGGCATGACACATCTATGTTCCAAGGCCTACAAACTGGCAGCAGCATTGCTTGATTTTATGCAATGACTTATATGATTCAAGATTGATAATAAGTTGCGTATGAAGACGCCGGGAATTTTAATATTTAATTTTGCAGTTGTTGTTGTTACCCTTGTCTTATTATATTCCCTGGTAGTAGTCCCGTTCATTGTATGCTTTGTTCATGTTCCATGCACATAGCATATAGGTTAGAGGGCTGCACATGTGATGTGAAGTGAAATTGTGTGCTTCGGTAAGACATGGCGCTGCTATTGAAAATTGTAATATATGTCTTACACAGCATGCCAATTTCTTTTTGTTGCCTTATCTTGTTACTTAAACTATTGTTTTCTTGATGGTCTGGTGCTATTTATACCTGCAACCTATTAGCTTTTAGCTAAATTTCATTTTGGAAGCGGATTGGGTAACGGACGGACATCTGTCCAGCAAGATATCGATGTCAATTGGCTTGGCCGCACGCATACGGCTTGAAAAGGATTTGAAAAATTTAATCCGTACTGTACTCTAGCCTGGGTCCCAAGTCTAAAGTGAGCCCCCAAGAAATCTAGCTTTTATCACGCGCCCTGGAGGGCCTCTGAAAATTACGCGCACTGGAGGGGGGGGGGGGCGTATTCCGCCCCCTAAGATCTCGGCTCCTATTAAAGCTAGAGGAACGAAATTCGCAGAGTGCATGGGTACGGTAGTGAACTCTATTGTGTGAACATTTCATGACCTTAGGTCAATATCTTCAAGGTTAAATTAGGTCACATTTGTCAAAATTTTCTTGTTTTGCGTGGCTTGGCTTGTCATTGTTATGGATCGCTGTGGTTGTGTTTAAATGCTCCAAAATGGGCATCAATTATGTTTTGGACATTACTAATGATGCAATACAGATGCCAGACCCGACATTTGACCTCAGGTCACCTATATAGCAGCACTTTATCAGGTCAGTTACCTGTTCCAGTTACCGGAACCGGGCCGCCCGCCGGACTGCTCCGTCGGGCAGCTCGGCGCAATCGGCTTCGCGAAGAAAGGAGTGAAGTACATGAATAAAGTATGGAAACGCAATGACAAACAGCACAAATGACAAACAGTAGTGCATTTATGACAACATTCCAGTTGATCAAGTTTGGTTCCTGTCCTGTCATTAATTTACTTTTTTTTTCTTTATTAACCTGTCATGAACTTGACCTGACTTGACCTCGGTGACCTAACATGACCTTGAAACTATATAGCATATCAATATACATCAAACAAGTCGTTAGTGTTGCCAAGAACACTTCCCTTTTGCGAATATACGGGAAGCGTATCAGCGCAGATTTTTGTGGTCTGGCGCTGGATTTTTTTTTTTTATTTAGCGGCCCCAACTTGAAAAAAATTTCAGCCGATTTCCATTTTTCTTGCTTGAAGCGACGCGTCTGCCATTTCTAAGCAGGTACGCAGAAAATGGCGTATATCGACCGGTACAATCTGCAGTTATGTACGAAGAACCGGGCGGGGGGGGGCGAATTTCGCCCCCCCTCCAGTGCGCGTGTTAACATGGGACGACATGGACTGAGTCCCGAACTGATTTGCCGGCCCTATTTTCTCCATGCATACCCCATCCCCGAAAGGTTTTGGTTAGGTTTGGCCATGCTCCTACCTTTAACAGAATTTCTCTAGCAAGCCATGGGGATGGGGGATATAATGGTTATACAGCTCCAATACTTGCATTTATGGCCACAGGAGTGCAAACATCATCCTCATACTTTGAGTAGTACGCATTCAGATTTTAGCATTCAAATCCGGCAGGATTTCTCAGCTAAATCCGCCGAGAAAGGAACCGGCAATATTTGATTAACTCAAATACGGCGCACCCCCAGGAAGAATGTTCAATATCCGTGTATTTATTCACATTCGGCATGGTCAATCCGACACCTCCCATATAACTTCACCAAGCCCTCCATTTGGGCTGGTGCTGATCACCAGGGGTGGAACGATGTGAGCACCATGGATGTGATTGGATGGCCCAGCAATGCTAAAGCTGTTGATCTCAAAATACATTGAAGGTAGATTTTCCATTTAATAAAATTTCACTGGGTGGGCTGGGGAGGTGCGCTACAATTGACTCCAATGGGGCCAAATCCCAGTCGTTTGAGCCCCCCAGTAATGCTTGAGAAATTGGAAATGCGACTGGACTGGGAGAAGGGCGGTCATGAGTATGAGGGGAGGGGAGGGGCGCGGCCTCCAGCAATCAGCATGTTAGAGGATGCTTTGATGGGAGGAGGTCGTCCATGCAGTCCCATGTTCGGACCTGTAATTATTTGAGAGGATCGACCGAACATTTGGGGATGAGACCTCCCCCCGAAACAGATAGGAGACTTCACGTACATTGGCCATATACTACTATATTACTGCAGCATAGTCAACAACCCAGCGAAATATTCGATCCATAGTATGTCAACTGATCAGTTAGTTTGCCAGAGACCCTTCCGATTGTATTAACCATGCACATATCACAGTGCTGCTTGTTCTTACCCGCACTTGCTGGTTGCACCAACAACAAAAGCGAGGTCATCACAGCCAGCTGCAGTGCCGGCATGGTAGCGCACCGAGCTGACCTCAGGTCATGTCAAGGATCGTCAGCGACCACCACCTTCCATCACAGACCGCCGTCAGCCTATTCACCGTCCAGCACACAATCTGGCAGTCAGCCGGTCACCAACAACACCGGGACTGGACTGGGCAGCGGTATTGAGCCGCAGCGGCAGCCGCCTGCACTGACGTCGGCGAGACTGCGACTGGGCAGCGGTACGGCGACACACCGACGCCGACCGCGGCGGCACCCCGACTGGCGCGGGGCAGACCGCGCCGAGGCACGCGCTGTGTCCGCCGCCCGACGTAGGTGTCCGTCACCGTCACACTGTAACGGCAGGACCCCGACTGGCGCGGGGCAGACCGCGCCGAGGCACGCGCTGTGGCCGCCCGACGTAGGTGTCCGTCACCGTCACACTGTAACGGCAGGACCCCGACTGGCGCGGGGCAGACAGAGCCGAGGCACGCGCTGTGGGCCGCCCGACGTAGGTGTCCGTCACCGTCACACTGTAACGGCAGGACTTCGACTGGCGCGGGGCAGACCGCGCCGAGGCACGCGCTGTGGCCGCCCGACGTAGGTGTCCGTCACCGTCACACTGTAACGGCAGGACCCCGACTGGCGCGGGGCAGACCGCGCCGAGGCACGCGCTGTGGCCGCCGCCCGACGTAGGTGTCCGTCACCGTCACACTGTAACGGCAGGACCTCGACTGGCGCGGGGCAGACCGCGCCGAGGCACGCGCTGTGGCCGCCCGACGTAGGTGTCCGTCACCGTCACACTGTAACGGCAGGACCTCGACTGGCGCGGGGCAGACCGCGCCGAGGCACGCGCTGTGTCCGCCGCCCGACGTAGGTGTCCGTCACCGTCACACTGTAACGGCAGGACCTCGACTGGCGCGGGGCAGACAGAGCCGAGGCACGCGCTGTGGCCGCCCGACGTAGATGTCCGTCACCGTCACATTGTAACGGCAGGACCTCGACTGGCGCGGGGCAGACCGAGCCGAGGCACGCGCTGTGTCCGCCGCCCGACGTAGGTGTCCGTCACCGTCACACTGTAACGGCAGGACCTCGACTGGCGCGGGGCAGACAGAGCCGAGGAACGCGCTGTGGCCGCCCGACGTAGGTGTCCGTCACCGTCACACTGTAACGGCAGGACCTCGACTGGCGCGGGGCAGACCGCGCCGAGGCACGCGTTGTGGCCGCCCGACGTAGGTGTCCGTCACCATCACACTGTAACGGCAGGACCTCGACTGGCGCGGGGCAGACCGCGCCGAGGAACGCGCTGTGGCCGCCCGACGTAGGTGTCCGTCACCGTCACACTGTAACGGCAGGACCTCGACTGGCGCGGGGCAGACCGCGCCGAGGCACGCGCTGTGGCCGCCCGACGTAGGTGTCCGTCACCGTCACACTGTAACGGCAGGACCCCGACTGGCGCGGGGCAGACAGAGCCGAGGCACGCGCTGTGGCCGCCCGACGTAGGTGTCCGTCACCGTCACACTGTAACGGCAGGACCTCGACTGGCGCGGGGCAGACCGCGCCGAGGGACGCGCTGTGGCCGCCCGACGTAGGTGTCCGTCACCGTCACACTGTAACGGCAGGACCTCGACTGGCGCGGGGCAGACCGCGCCGAGGCACGCGCTGTGGCCGCCCGACGTAGGTGTCCGTCACCGTCACACTGTAACGGCAGGACCCCGACTGGCGCGGGGCAGACCGAGCCGAGGCACGCGCTGTGGCCGCCGCCCGACGTAGGTGTCCGTCACCGTCACATTGTAACGGCAGGACCTCGACTGGCGCGGGGCAGACAGAGCCGAGGCACGCGCTGTGGCCGCCCGACGTAGGTGTCCGTCACCGTCACACTGTAACGGCAGGACCCCGACTGGCGCGGGGCAGACCGCGCCGAGGCACGCGCTGTGGCCGCCGCCCGACGTAGATATCCGTCACCGTCACACTGTAACGGCAGGACCTCGACTGGCGCGGGGCAGACCGCGCCGAGGCACGCGCTGTGGCCGCCCGATGCAGGCGCCCCACAAGCCGCCCGATCCCGGCCACACTACCACAGCGGGACCCTAGCTGGGGCTGGCCCGGCCGCATCTCGGCCGGGCCCGCTTATTTTACCTAACAGAGCGAGTTGGGACAGCCAATGAAGAACCAACATATTGTTGGCCACCAGATGTCTTGATTAATAGGAAATAT
Source organism: Ashinkailepas kermadecensis (assembly GCA_034440615.1). Taxonomy (NCBI): domain Eukaryota; kingdom Metazoa; phylum Arthropoda; class Thecostraca; family Neolepadidae; genus Ashinkailepas; species Ashinkailepas kermadecensis. The sequence goes on from JAOTOM010004733.1 coordinate 304,624, forward strand.
ATATTTCTAGACATATGAGTTAAAACTTTCTCGTCAGGTCATCAATATAATTATCCTACCAAATGAAACATAATGTGTAAACGTATCCGTCTGCCGAAAATCTATCTTCCAAGTGTTGGCATATCATTGCAATGAATAACCCTCACTCTGATTTGAATTACAATATGAAGACCGGTGCACGAAAGTTTATATCAGCATACATAGTTGTGACACAATTAATTATGTACACTGTTGCTGCCTTGCTGTGTAGTTTCGTTTTACAAAATGAAAGCCAAAGAAACAAAAATAGCTGAAATGAAAGCGAATTACCCATACTTACATGAAAGAAGCTCACTCTACGGGGCGGAGAAACTGTGCGCAAGTGTATGTGTGGAAGAGCAAGAGCCATTTTGCACTCGATTGTTTCCATCTAACGCCCATATATATATATATATATATATATATATATATATATATATATATATATATATATATATATATATATATCTTAGGGCTGTCCTCAAAAACTGATATGAACATTTTCAAGGTGCTTTTCAATATTTTTGTTCCACTTACATAAATATTGACTTGTGCTAAATTTCGTTCATTTTGATCAACGTTTAGCACTGTCACATGACCCATGTCCCAGCTCATTGAGATATTTGACATTTGCTTTTACTCAAATTTCCACATGCACTACACATTGTTTTTTGCTTCTATTGTTATGTATATTTGTAGGTATATGTATATTGGTTTTGCATGGGAACTGATCATCCATTCGTGTCATTTAAAATATGATGGCGATTGCGTCCCGAAAGCATACCTATGTGTAGTTGATTGGCCTCCCATCTGATGAGCTAAGTGGAAATCGGGTCCCACCTTGGGCAGAGGTTCTCCAGCCGTACTTCAAGCTGCACCAATACGAGAAGTTGAAAGTGAGGAGTGCAGCAACTCAAGGTGTAAGTGAGGGAATGGGCATCTGGGAGATGGCGAGAATCCCAACTGCACAGGAGTGGAATGCCATCGCGAAATCGGAAAGTAAGGGGGAGTAGTACCGATGAATACTGAAGGAGGAGACTCGACGATCTGCACCTGGGATAAGGAAGGAAGAGGAGTTTTAAGCGAGCCTCAGTGACTTGTTTGACACTGCCCATGTCGGGGTACATCAGCTGATTAAGGTTCCAGAGGACCGCGAATTCCTCCAGACACAGCGGGATCTGGGGAGGCGGGATTTCATAGTCGGCGCTGACAAAGTGCTAGCAGAGGACGAGCGGGTTTTTCAACACCGTCAGTCGATGGCCGAAATAGTGCGGAAGAACAAGGAAGAGCAAGCAGCGTGAGAGGAGACCGTTGAATTGACGTCCTCATCAGACAGCAGTGATGAAGCTAACGTTCAGCGGTGGTTTGAGAGCGGTGCCACTCCGTCCGCTCAAGAGGTTGTGTCGTGCGAGGAACAGTGTTACACCGGACCTGACTGCAGCACTGGACCGCACAAATTCAGTGACCGAAAGACAGTGCATGTACTGTTGGCAGCAGCTTCTGCTCTAGATCACGACCCCTCAGAGTAGGCCATGAACCATTCGTCACCCAGGCGAACCCAAAGACAGGTAATTGCGGAGGAGATCCTGGAATCTTACGCTAGCGACAGGAGCCGGGTCGTTTATTGAGAGGGGAAACTACTTCCAGGTGGTGGGAAGGAAAAAGTGGGCCGTGTTACTGTCATTGTCACTGAAAAGGGGAACTGCAAAGCTTCTTGGTGTATCGAAGATTACAATGGAGATTGGACAAGCAACGGCTACTGCTGCTATGCAGTGTCTCAAGGAGTGTGAATTACCATACAAGGTGGTTGGCATGAGCTTTGATACGCTTTTCAGTAACACCAGATCAGCATTTCATGCATGCACTCTTCTGCAGCAACAGCTGGTACCCCCGCTCTTTTACTTTGCATGTCAGCATCACATACTGAACTGATAGCGGAAGCGGCATTCACAACGTGCTTGGGCCAGTCTTCTGATCCTGACATAGCCATCTTCCAACGTTTCAAGTCAAGTTGGAAGTTTATCGAGCAACGCAAGTTTGAGCCAATGATGCCTGGTGACCTGAATTCCGTGGTTGATGATGCGTTTTTCAGTTGCAAGGAACAGACTGTGCCATTCTGCGTGCGAAAGCTAGAATCTGCTCAACCTCGCGATGACTACGGCGAACTTCTTGAGTTGGTCATTATTCTTTTTGGTGGGCGCACTATAGCATTATTCATTATTCTGAAGCCCTTTACAGCATTCGTTGGAAGCATGGTTAATATGTACAATCGATGTACATATATACATCGAAGCATGGTTCGGTACTCCGTCTGCCAGCGCTGCTCCAGCCGGAGTCCTGACATTCTTAAAAGGACTGCTCTCATATCCAAATCTGCTATTGCCAAGGTTGCCGGCAAGAAATGTACCAATCACCTATGATATCTGAGTGAAGAGCTGGCTGGACCCGCTCGTTTTATGGGGCAGTTGCCCTCGGTATTAAGCCTAATATAGCGGTCACTCTTAAGGAGGAATGCCAAGACAATCGCTACCTCTGGACGCAGGTGGACCCCGCGGCAATCGAAGTCATTGTCGCCAAGATTGTCGTGAATTTTGTCATATCTGCCTCGATAAAGATTTTTGAGACATTGAACGTCAACATGGACTTACTAGACAAAGACCCTGCCGAGTTTGAGGATGACCCCTCCTTCCAGTCATCACAGCGAGTCCTGGGCGCGATTGTTGCCATCAAAGCCTCCACCGAGCGTGGAGCAGATTGTAGTCAAGGACTACAATGGAGTCATGATGAAGTACAAGCAGTAGTGCCAATATCTGCTGCAAGTTGTTGAATGGCATCGCTATCAGTTCCCCGACGCGAAGAAGATAATAGCTCTGTATGGCTCCTCCTAGAATTGATTATTCACTGTACTGGCTAACAATGAAGATCACGGTCTTTTTATCTGTGGATTGTCAATCAATCATTTATTTAGTGTTTCGTTTTTATTTTAGTGAAAAGGACTGACTTCCTTTATTTTCCGTATATATATATATATATATATATATATATATATATATATATATATATATATATATATATATATATATATATATATATATATATATATAGGAATAATGAGACATTTCGCCTGTTCTTAACTTTGCATACGTAGCTCTGGAAACAACTTCGTGGCAACATATTATTGGCATGAACGCACTTAGAAAGTGAAATCAGATGAACATCTTGCAAAAGGTTCATTTCTACTCTCAGGTAGGTTACAAGTACGCATATATGCATGTGCGATGCACATACCTCCGGCAGAGATTCCTTTACGAGTGGCACGCTGCCAATGGCGACTCTGTCACAAGTACAAGTCACAGGCCTCCAACACGGAAACCTCCACCACAGTTACCTCCGTCGCAGGTATGTACCTTCACCGTCCCTCCGTCACAGGTACCTCCACCACAGGTACCTCCACCACAGGTACCTCCATCACAGGTACCTCCAACACAGGTACCCCCGTGACAGGTACCTCCACCACAGGTACCTCCGTCACAGGTGCCTCCACCACAGGTACCTTTACCACCCTTACCTCTACCACAGGTACCCCCACCAAGGAACCTCTGCCATCGTCATCGTGCATTTCACAGCAGGTCGGCCATTACTCGATTTATCGCTAACGTACGTCCGCTGTACGTACAGGAACGCAAAGAGGCGCACGCACATAACTCATATCCTGAGTAATTCAGCCGGCCGTTTCATGTCACAGTTGCGCGCACGACATCACTCACAGCACTACGAACAGCCGCCCCGAACTTCCCTCCGCCATCAATAAATCGGCAGGCGGCGTTGTAATATCTTGCACCACTGCGGACCAGCTGCGGCTGGCCTGCAGTGGTGCGGACTCTCGTCAGAGACAGTTGACCTCTTTGGTGGCCTGCAGTGGTGCGGACTCTCATCAGAGACAGTTGACCTCTTTGGCGCGTGTCTCGTCTGCTCTGGTGGCCAGAGGTCAAGCATGCATGCAGAGCTTCGCGTAAGCCGGCACACCATTTCGACCATTTCGGCTGTGGCAATTTCGACTGTTGCCAGCCAACTTAACCCTCGCCGCCGGGTCGGTCGGCCAATCCACCTTCGCCTGGCCGGAGGGCTCTTGAAAACACTCCATCCAACTTCCTATCTATGTAAACTAAGATAGTTTAATACAACGAAGAATGGCTCTTAGATGCTCCTGGGTTTTAGACATTGCGTGTAAAGAAAGCATACGACCTTCAATATACCAGGATACCAGGATTGATTCTCCTGGTATATTGAAGGTCGTATGCTTTCTTTACACGCAATAAACTAAGATACAATGCATAGCATCGTTAGAAAGCTCTGGTCATGGAAAGCTTGAAACGTACCCTAGGCTGGCATTTTGACTGACAGTAAGTTCATCGAAGGTCATATTAGTCAAAATACGCACCTCGAAATTTTATCCTTGCGATTATTAAAAAGGCAGAGCTTGTTTTCTTTCGGCACTGTTCTTAAAGGACTAACATAGATGAATTCATATATGCTGACAATAGTAAAATGGGACAAGACGGGGTAGGTCAGGTCAGGTCAGGAACAGGCTTCAAACCCATCCTCTGAACAAAACCTCAGTTCAGCAACCTTGACCCTCCTTAAAATTTCACCAAAAAGTTGTTTGTCTCAATGAAGGAACAGCATGCTCTGGGTGTGGTGCCTATATGCTTCATCTTCCCCGAACGGTGGCACTTCGAAGATTTCGGAACATCACTCAATTTGGCTCGTCCCAGGTCAATGACCTCTGAAGACCTGGACCTCAAATGTTTTAGAAATTTGCAAAACATTGATAAGAAGCTATTGAACATTTCGTGTATTTGCATTTGTAGAAAAGTCTTTTTCTCCCCCTCTCTGATGGGGAAAACTTCTCTGACACGTTGATAGTACTAGGGTTTGACCTCGACGTTGGACGATATTAAGACCCCGGCAGTATTCATCCAATGGCTCTGAGCCTTCATCTCAGAGCTCTGGTCTCACATCTTGACACGCACCTCCAAAGCCAGCACTTCTATATTGGGCTATTAGTCAAACAGTCAGCGGCCATGATGCTTGAGCCGTTAATGGCGCAGCGTGATATATGCGTTAACAAGCTAGCTTCATTTTGACAGACAGGTGCAACTACTTCATATCAGAGAACTACATCTCAACAGACCAGCGATTTGCTATCAGCCTCACATACCTCCAGTGGTGAGCCAGGGCCAGCCTGGGCGGCTAGCCAGGCTCGGCCAGCCGCACCAGCGGTGACGTCTGCTCGCGACGAGCGCTCGGTAGTCAGAGAAAGAGCCCTCGCCGGGGCCCTCCAATATCGTTTGGCAAACGGTGACGTCACATGGGCTGGATAATTGCTCAGTCCCGTAGGCGCTACAGCCAAACTTCCGTGTTTTCCACACGATATTTTCGATCTTAAATACCATCAAAATGGGACAAAATCGGATTCATTCGAAAGCTTGAAGAATCTTGTCCACGAATACGAGCTTTATTTTCTCCTAACACTGACTTTTTGCTTGGACCCACGCTGACTGCATTCATGTCAAGCGCCGCAGGAATCGCGCGGTGCCACGGGTAGTAGCAGTATGATGAGACAGGCCAACTGAAGATCACGGCTGGAAAGGAGGGGTAGGAGCAAGTAAGAGACAACTGCTGCAACATAATTCCTCCCCACTCGGTGCAGGAGCGTAAACAAGGGTGCGGCACTGGGGGCATGTGCCTCCCATGAGAAAGTTGGTACCCCTCCGGCCAGGAAGATGGGTCAACATTATATTTAGGCTACAGGCGAGGTACCGATACTGGTTGGAATGTCACGCCCTTACCACCCATATGCGGATACGGAACCTGCAGCCGGTTTTCAGGATTGTTTTCCATTTTTCATGCATATGCGTCTAGACCAGGGGTGTTCTTTGATATATTTCTGAGGGGCAAATGCCCCCTCCGTGTTGGCTCTGTCCCCAAATAATTTATATTTTTAACATGAGGTACCATGGAGCATGCATCCCATCGACGTGGGGCTTCCCATTAACTTCATGTATTTTGCACCCCAGTAATCTGCAGTATAATATATATATATGTATGTATGCAGTAGGTATATTTTAATTGGCGTTCTTTACAATGATTCAGAAGTTTGTCGATGTGCATTCGCGAGTTTAGACCAAAGATAAATAGGAACTATTCGTCCTGGCGTTTCGTTAGGTGAACGTGTAGCGGGCATTGTCATATTAAATTGTATGTGCGTCAGCTATTCATGGTAATGCTCTTATGTAACATTCACGTGTGAGGATATTCATACTCTGGCGATTTTGCAATGCGTCGTACAATGTCACTTGTCCGAATGTATGTGACCAAGGGTTGTGCCCCAAATATAATACGTGTAATTTCAAACTTCTGATTCATTGTAAGGAGCGTCAATTAAAAACTACCTACTGTGGATAAGCATGCCTTACATACAGCAAGCACTCAACGATATATATATATATATATATATATATATATATATATATATATATATATATATATATATATATATATATATATATATATATATATATATATATATATATATATATATATATATATATATATATATATATATATATATATATATATATATATATATATATATATATATATATATATATATATATATATATATATATATATATATATATATATATATATATATATATCTATATATATATATATATATATATATATATATATATATATATATATGTATGTATGTATGTATGTATGTATATATATATATATATATATATATATATATATATATATATATATATATATATATATATATATATATATATATATATATATATATATATATATATATATATATATATATATATATATATATATATATACATATATTATATACATACATACATATTACTTCACACAGGGCTAGAGAGCAGATAGTGGGGCACATGTCATGCCAAATATGCTTACTTTTTAGTGCCATCTAATGGTTTTCCTATGCTGGGCAATGGGTATTGAATTAATGTTATATCTCTCATAACATGTATGTTGCTTTCTTATGGTGTTCGTAGCACATTCAAGATTATAATATTCCAAGACATGGCTTGCGAAGCTTTTCTCCAAAGGGAGGTTAGGATAGGTTAGGTTTGGCTATGCTGCATTTTTTACATTTATTTTTAATGCTGTGCTACCTGAATGAAAGCCTTTTTTCGTGTTATTTTCCTCACAACCGGAAGTATTTGCACAGAAAATGAGTGATGCCATCATCTTAGTCACTTTCATAAACATTACATTGGAATGATTAATTCCAAGGAGTCATAAAACACATTAAAACATAAATTTACCGGTAAGCCTAGGTTCATATTTGGCAAATCCAGATATGGTTTCAATTTCAATTGGTAGGTCAATCAATTGGTAACCCATAAACTTTAGGGGTTATGAACGATAACAGATTGAGGGTTGTTGTATCCTATGAACTGAATAAATTCTGCACGAAATTAAGAGCATGTTCAATAACCTAGGAATCCAAACAATATTCATCAGCCTCATATTTCAATTTCCCGTGCCGGAAATCAGAAACACATTGCGCCCAACCACAACAACACCCTGATGTCTTCGCTGCGCCACAGATGAATCTTAGCCAGGTTTTAAAACGTATTTGGAATGCTTACGTGACGTCACGGTATATACAAAAATCCTGGTAGATTATACTATAAATATCGCACATTCCTGCTGACGTCACTAGGGCTGGAACTAGAATACCTACTAGATTCCGTTGTACCCTTTAGTATTAGTACCCAGGCCCTCGCGGCTCCGTCCGAGGTAACTGACTACGTGACTATCACGTGATCAGCCCGCAACACGTCACATGACTGACTGCGTCGCATGGCCAGTGGGGTTACTCATCCCCCGGCCAGAGAACAAAGGCTCGCTCTGAACCCCGTGCACTGTACTGCAGGCGGGCGCGCTGTCTATCTCAGACATCAGAGACATCCCATGTCAGCTCAGATCAGAGTCGTCTCTGTTCGGCTCGGACCGCAAAGATAACCGATAACATTTGATAAGCATTTCCTGCCTGCAGTCGACAGTGGCATTCCGAAGCTGTCTAGTCAGGACGCAGAGTCGTCGTCGGTGGCTCAGGTATCGGCCGTAAGTCATAACATGCATTAAGACGCGTCCAGCCGGCCGTCGACAGTGGTGGCATGATTCACGCGACACGCGGCGTTATATAACGGCGTATTCTCGAACGATGAGTGCCAAACGGTATAGTTATAACTAACATTGTTACAACCGCGCCAGTCGAACTGTGGGGAGGGGGCTGAATTTATGGGATTAAGATGCACCGAAAACCAACTTTGTTACACATTCACTCGTTCAGATTTTATCCCGGAAGAATATATGAGGGATGGGGGGATGTCAAGAGCCCGCCCCCGGCCAGCAATGGTGAATTAAATTGATGGCATCCAAGTTGTGATCTCATTTGCGCCGGAAACTGATCACCCTGATAGCAAAATGTATGATTTTTTTTTGGAGCACGGTGCATCTCCCTCCTGCCACAGGTGTCATACACACTGGTGCAATAACGCACTCATGAAATGCTAAGCGTAGTGAATGATGATTTTGATAGCCAACTGAGGCAGCTTACGCTTCGCATGCAAAAGCATTACGAGCAGTGGCGTAGCCAGGGAGAAGGGGGAATCCCCCCCCCCTTCCTGGTGGGTCGGAGGGTGTCCTCCAGGCGGCCGGCTTGAGGGGCCCGCTAGGGGCCCGCACGCAGAGTACCCTCAGAAAGATGAGGGTCCTTGAGGGTCCTTGGCTGGGCTAACGTGAAGGGCTTCTACATCGATGAAGGGGACCACGGATAATTGAAGGACCCCGGGCTGACGGAGTGGGCTCTGAGCCAGCGTAAAGTGCACCTAGACCGTCAACGGAACCCAAGTCGAAGAAAGGACCACTGATCCGATAGACAGTGCCCAAGCCTTTGAAAGGGGCCTCCGACTTGCCGGAAAAGGCCCTGGGTCGTCAAAGAGGGCCCCTGAGATGACGAAGGGGGACCCTAGTTGCCGGAGAGGATCTCGGGCCGTCAGAAAGGGCCCTTGGCTGACGGATGGAGCCCAAACTGTAAAAGGGCCCTGGCCTGATGGAGGGGACCAAAGCTGTTGAAAAATGGTCTCCGGCCCGACAGAGAAGGCCCTGGATCGCTAAGGACGGCCCATGTGCCGACGGAGAGGACTCTTAGCCGCGGGTGGATCCGGGCCGTCGGAGAGGTCCCGAGCCGGTATGAAGGGACCATGGGCCGATGGGGACCAAGGGCAACGGGGCCCCTTGCGTGATAGAGGAGGCCCAAGCTTTTGATGGGGACTCCGGCCGAGCGGAGTGTCCTAAGCCGTGAAGGAGGACGGATGGACAGGACGTCGGCCCTGCGTCGACGGATGGGGCCCGGGCCTACGGCCAAAGCACAGCTGTGGCACCTTTCAACTTAAGCAACGGCTTCATGGTGGTGACCAACGGCGTGTCTGATATCAACATTCCAGAACTTACACAAGTCTAAAACTTTGCGATCTTTCAAATTAGCCCATGCATTTACTTCTATGTACTGAAGTGGCCCAAATGCCAGAAACTGCGAGGACAGCTAATTAGTAATGTGTTGAGCTGAACCCGACGCCAATGGGCGATAGGTGAGGTAACGGGTAAATTTATCTACACAGGTCCGGACCAGCTTGTGGCCAGACATGCAATTGCTGGGCATATGCACCATATCTATAATTAGAGCCTCGCCCGGACTAGCTGGAGGCTGCGGCAGCAAAGGCGGTGCCGGTGGGCCTATGCCATCCTTACTTACGCCGCAACGCTTGCAGCTGTCTACACAGTTTTTGCAGTCGCGTTTTAAGCCCGAATACCAAATCTGGCACGACAGCTTTTCATGCAGCTTCTCGTGACCACAATTCCCGTGGTGCGACACATCGTGGCACCGACGCACAATTCCGAACCGTTTGGCATATGGCCAATCGGTTTTTGGATCCACCTGTTCACCGTCATCATAGCATAATATTCCGTTCTGCATGCTGAGTTTGTCCGCAGGTTCACTTTTCAAATTTGCATGGCAAAACATTTGCCACTTGATACCTCAGATTACGCACAAGAGCACGGCAAACTTCGTCGTGCTTCTGATACCAGATGATCTCATCTGTACCGAATGATGCATGGGCCAGAATATCGTTTCTCACGAGATTGACATGTGCACTATTCCCCTCCCTTTCTTCGCTCTGAGCTTCCCTCTTGCTAAGAGAATGAACATTCTCCGCTGGTGCATGAAATTCGAGAGATCATATCCACGTGCTGCAGTGCAGCACGTGGATATGGTGCTCAGCGGTTAGCTGAAACTGACTGACGTACGACCGTCACCAAACAATTCGAGACTTGGCCCGACTCATGATGTGCACGGAGTGTGGATGTTTGAATTCCACCATCCGCACGTCCGCACACACCAAGAGTCGGGCCAAACCTGTATTGCCGGCCGTTTCCAGCCGGCCCAGGTCACCTCAGCCGCAGGCGATATGACACACGGATCCGGCGCAGGGACGCGCTCAGGCAACCCACACTGAGCTCACGTTAACGGCTTCATCTTACGCACGATACTCCGCAGTGCCTCTATGCCATTGGCCCGTACACAAAAACTGCACCTGTGTACACAAGGCAGCCTGACGTGTACGGTTGGTTGGTTGGTTATTGGTATTACGACACGTCGACCGTTGAGTCATGTAGCGTCGCCAATCTCTCACGCCGATTGGTCGCGGGCGAAGAGTAGCGACAGGTGAGACTCGAACCAACAACCTTTCGATTGTGAGACGAGCATCTTACCCCTAGACCACTCGTCCCCCTGACGTGTACGGGTTGCGAGTGCGGTGACACAACGCTGGCTGCTACACCCCTATATGTGAGAAGCACAATGAGCCGGGTGCTAAAACACGACATATCGATAAACCTTACTGACGTCAATAATAGGTCGCAACACGCACCACATACCGGGGGGGGGGACGACCATGTGACAATCACGCCCTAAATGAGTAGCCGTGTTATTCACAATTGCAGCGCTGTACCAGCGGTTTAGCTCTTGGTATCGCACGTGGCCGGCTGCCGTGCCTGACGGCGGCAGGCCAGCAGGTCACGCCTGGCGGCGGCAGGCCAGCAGGTCACGCCTGGCGCCCCTGGCACCTGGTAACAGGTGGCGCCCCTGGCGGCCACACCGCACTTTCCGGATAGGAGTCGCTCGACCGAGCGCACAAGATAGAACAACATAGAACCCAATGTGAAGGCACTCCTGAAAGATTAAGGGTTTGCTGTAATCAATAAAAAAAAAAACACTCCTGACAATGTCAATAACAATCATTCACCAATGCGAGGGGGACATTAAGGACTTAACATTTAAAGTCCACCGACTTTGCATGAAATGTTGCTGGTGTTCACAAAATAATGGCAACTTTAGATTACATTTCACTGGGTCCTGTAACTGGACTTCGAATGGAAATCGTACATATCAGCATAACTCCAAACCGTAGTGCGATTTTTCAAAAAAGTACATTAATAATTTTTAGACCGTCTTTGACTTCATCGCATTCTATCGACATTTCGTCCCAATCGGTGCAAACCGGTTTCAATCTGGTTCAAGCTGATTTCAAACTGGTTTCAGCGGCAATCGTTTGTATTGGCAGATATGGCTGACTGCATTGGCTGTGCCTGCGCCGAGGCATTGGGCATTAAGTCTGAGTTACAGCGGGCTCATGCCTCCATGGGCAGGTGCTGTGCACCCGACTTCGCTCTTCTGCGTATCCACCCAATTGAATCTGGAATTATCTCCAATTTCCAATTTCGCGCTTGCTGAAGATAGCGCAGAGTCGTCGGCCGCTGTGACAATTAGAAGCCGACAGGCGACAGTTGGAGTCAAGTTCAATGTTTCACGGCAGTTGTTAATTAATTATGCAAATCCGATCAGGCGGCACAGCCTGGCGATCAGGCGGCACAGCCTGGCGATCAGGCGGCACAGCCTGGCGATCAGGCGGCACAGCCTGGCGATCAGGCGGCACAGCCTGGCGATCAGGCGGCACAGCCTGGCGATCAGGCGGCACAGCCTGGCGCCGGCAGTCACCAAACAGCTAATTATTGTCCACCTGTCGTGCGCCGATTTTCATATCAAAATCTGAACAAATGCCCTGCAAACGGAATACCGATTACAAGCGCAGCCTCGCAATTCGGGATATGCAATGTACAATACATTCCATGCATTGATGAAGGGGTAATGGTGAGGCTTCGTCCAGTCAGTATGACGATCATGATGAAACACAATAGGTTAATCGTATTGTGGTGCGATATAACATCAACTGGCTCCTGCATCGCTTCATTAGGCATGCTATATTATGTGTTCACCTCATTATTTAAAACCTGTAGGAATGATTCACTAGTATTCATTTCTATGGATTCAAATGGAAGTTAAAAGTAGCAAGGACAATCATTTGTATGCCTACATTAGTTCTGTGTTTAATATCATTACGTCAATGATCAACGCTACCATTCCGCGATGTCTGCTTAGCGCGCGGTATAAATTTCATGGCCCTCGGTCGATATCTTTAGGATCAAATGAGGTCGAGGTAAATGCCGTCAAGATCAAATGAGGTCGAGATAGGCCGCCACGCCTCATCCCCGCTCCTCCCCACCGCGTCGGCGAAACCTTTGTGACGTGGAATTCTCGACGGCCGAGCGGCCGGTACGTCGACTTTGCACCCCCGCAATCCTGATATTTACGAACGGATTTTTTTTTTTCATAGGAAACGAGCATCAAGTTGCAACAAAGTTGCAGGATTTCATATTGCTTCTATTGTTTCTATTGATTTTCATATTGTTTCTATGTTAGCACAAATTATGCTTGCCATTATATCATTAGATTATACCAGATTACTATATCCCTGCCTGAATATCAAATATCCTCGAAAAAAGGAGGGGAGCCGGATTCCGCCTCCCATCCGGTACGTGTGTTAGGGTAGCCCTTCTCACCGGTGTCCATGGGATGAGGCTGTGGTGTCCGTCAGTGTCTAGGAGTGGGATGCCGTGTCCGTCAGTGTCTAGGAGTGGGCTGCCGTGTCCGTCAGTGTCTAGGAGTGGGCTGCCGTGTCCGTCAGTGTCTAGGAGTGGGTTGCCGTATCTGCCAGTGTCTAGGAGTGGGTTGTTGTGTCCGTCAATGCCGGGATTGGGTTGTGATGCCCGTCAGCGTCTAGGATTGGTTTGTTTTTCTTGACAGGGCTTGAGATTGCGCTGTCGTTTCTGCCAGCGCTAAGGAATGCGTCGTCATTCCTGCCGGTGTCTAATATGGTACTATTGTCCTCATCGGGCATAAGATGGCACTATCGTTCTCATCTGTGTCCAGGATGAGGCTGTGGTTTATCTGCTCAGCTGCTCTGCAGGAGCCAAGTAGTGTCACAGTGTTAGAAATCTGGCAAGGACAGACAAAGGTGGGGCATTCCCGTTCGAAAATAGCATCCAACACATATTTTATATTAGATATCACAGGATATTTTGCGCGGTGATAAAGCCGGTTCAGAAGGCTAGTATTGCAAATTCGCGGCAACTCACCGCGTATTTGGTTAGTTGAACTAATTGCACTGTAGCTCAGCTGTAATATATGCAATGCTACATTCTCGACCGCATAGGTTGGCTCTTTCTGACAAAGGACCTCCAGCTAAATGACACGTGCCATTCGAGACCGGTTTGCATCACTTGCTCGGTTTTCTTTGGCACAGCCGCCAGTTCCAGCGTTACGGGGACTCGCAATGCACCGCAATGCGCATCCACGGCGCCATGGCGACACTGGAGCACCCTGATCCAGTAAATATTCCATGACGACTCGGTCGGACGGAGGTTGCCGAGTGCTGAATCAATAGCGTCGGCACCGAGAGGCGCGCTCGGCCTGCCGCAGCCCAAACCCCGCCTGACAGCTGTTGATTTAGCCATTTAGAGCGAGACGGCCGGGCGGCGACTGCTACCGCTGCTGAGGTTCGACAGTGTCGACCGCGACGGCAGACATCTGGCTCTGGATGTGACACTCAGCACGGCCGCTTGAACGCCATCCCTCAACTGCGAAAACCGATGTACGGAATCATGGATAGTGGATATAATGTTGTTTCTTTTTTAGTTTTGCTTTACTGAGGGGAGAGGGTGGGTGGTTGGAATGGGGAACCTGTGGGATTTTGGTAATGAAGATTACGTTCGTGCTTGGAGTTGACTCGCAGAGCCAGCATTGATTAGAAGAGAGTGGGCTAACTCCTGCTGTTTCTATTTCAACCGAACTCGAAAATTAGACGCTACGGCGACTTCAAACTTACAAAACCCATCAATGTTGCAACTGATTGCCAAAGTCGTTCAATATCGCCGCGAAATCGTGAGATGATTCTTCATATGTCACAAAAGTCGGAGTTTGTAGCAAGCCTAAGCGCTGTGTTGTTTCCGAGGATCTTGGGTAAGCTAAGGTTTGGAGTTCATGCAGAACACATTGCTTCCACAAAAGCTGCTTTGCGGTTGTAAGCAAGTGCCATTTACGGAATATTGACCTCGAAGGAACGCTGTCTGAGCACTGAGCAGTGCTATTGAAGTGGGAATTCCTTGCATGGGAGATACGCTTGTGCTGGTGGCTACATATATTCACTGACAATGAACTGATGTTGATAAACTATTTGATGCAAAATCAAAGGTGTCAAAATGTAATGGTTTTACATGATCCTCCATTTTATTCTATTTTTGTTAACTCTATGTTCAGTTGTCTCCAATTTCCCCGCAATTGTGCACGAACCACTCAAGTGAGCTGAGTCGTTTAGCACCATTAACACTATTCCTACGCAGTAACATTAAACCTCATTATAGTATGGACATGGCGGCTATGTCTGCTCCTTCGAAACCCCCCCAAAATAATCATTATTTGATGTAGCTTCCCCTTATGTTCCCGGGTCATGCTCCCTCCTCGCCTCCCTCCGCCCAGAGAATACCAAGGAATGTGGTGTAAAGGATAGATATATCGCATATAGGTACACATACGTATTTCTATACGTACATGCATATATATCACACGTCGAACATTTGGAAGGTGGACGGTATCATACACTGAAACAAACTGTTTGAGAAATGTTCGTTATGTTGCTCAAGAAAGGACAATTATCGGACTCAATGTCTTGAATGAGTGCAGTTTTTAGGCAGTGAGAACCTATATTTCGCGGATTTATGTCATGGATCGAGTAGGTTTCTCAATATTCATGCGTAATTCCATCGATATATCGTGAGAAATTGCAGGTCTCAATTGCTATTTTTTTCAAAGTGGTTCTTTATATTTTTGTTGTAGAATAATTAGTCGCCAAATTAACTGTCCTGTGGAGGGGACCAAATATACCACCATTATTTCTAAATCACCGGATTTCAACCCTAACTCCCCCATCCTGCTTGAAGGTTTTTCTTTTGGTATCCCTTAAAAAGTCAACGCACACTGCTGAAATTACACCTGAAAGAAAAATCATTAAAAAATGTTAAATTTGGCAATATCAGGCATTCCAATTAATGACGCCCGGTCGCCAAAACGCCAAAGTTCGTGCACGTGTACACCCGCCTTGCGCAGTCGGCGCATTGGCCACTCTGCGTGCGCTTCTCCGGTTTCTGCTAGGTCTCCCACGATTTGCTAATTACTGTCACATGATGGTCTTGCGCCACATTTGACATGTGGAATGCCTGGTATGGCGGCTCGCTGGAAAAAAATTCGATAAATTAAATTCGATGTATTAGTTCTCTTCTTCTCACATTTTCTCGTGATTAAGAAATCCGGAGACACCATGAGCTTTGTGCACCTCATCTCTTCGGTTAAATAAGCTTCCAGATTGTCTACCGAGCCGTGACCTTAGCTAGGTGGTCGTTTTTTACCTGTTGCGTTTTTTCTTCTTCTATGGATGTCTTTTAGGGCTCCAGCCAATTTTTGTTTGAGGCCCCGCACATGTTCGAGACCCGGCTGTTCTTTTACAGCTTTGCTGCCTTTTTATACACCAATGATATTTTTGTGGTATCGGCGCGTTTCCGAAGACGCCGATGTGTTTATTTAGAATCCGGTCTATTTGTTCCTTGTTTATGATCAATTCCATTTTTGAGGGACCATCCCGTTTTTTAGGTCCCGTGCGGTCTCATGGACCTGCTGTGCCTTGCGGGTCGCCGTTATGCTTTTATTTAGTGCTCCCGGTGTGTTTATTTCGAGCTAAAGCACATATTTTAAGGTCCTGTCGCTTTTTGCGAAACTGGGTACGCTTTTGTTTACCGACATAAAATTTTGGGATTACCGACGGAATTTTTGACCCCGAACACAATATTTGGGGGCCCCGTGGTCACCTAGCTCGAGCTTTAGTAGCTAAGACAGGTTTTTTGTTGGGGGGGGGTGGCAACACGTTTTGTGGGCTTTTGGAGCGGTTATTGGGACCCTAGAGTGATTGTCCATGTCGGGACTGTTTTTCGTTGACCCGGCTTCATTTGTTGGGTGCTCACAATGAGACTTTTGGAGCCTCGGTAAAACCTGCCATGCCCCTAGCGTGATTTTCAGGGATCCGGGCGGGACTTCTATGTACCCCTAGGCTCAGCGTGACTTTCCGGGGTCCCGGCCCGACCGTCTGTGGCCTCCGTTGTGATCTTCTTGAACCTCAGCACGACTCTTTCGAGCCCCAGCGTGATTTTCAGGGGCCCAGATTATAACTTTTGAGACCCCAGCGTCCTTTTCAGAAGCCCCTGCGTGACTTTTTGGCCCCAATGCGATTCTACGGGAGCTCGACGCGATTCTTAGGGGCCCCACAAAATGTCAAGGGGCAACGGCCCACAATGTCCCCTCCCAATTCGGCATGTTACTGTGCCATGTAATTCTGCAACATAAGCATATAGGAATAGCTCATCTGTTTCATCACTCACACGTGATTTCTACTCCCAAATTCTCCAGACAGTTTGAGGAAAGTCAAACATCTCCTACATGGATAGGCGAGGATGGACTATTAGGTAACAAGGATACCATGGAATTCAGATCATAGTACTTTTGATGCAATACATACCTTGTTCCGCAGGCTGCTTTGGAGATGGATGCGCTCCTGAAGTTTGACCAGGGTTGGAGTTGGAGGTGGATGGATATGAAGGACATTGCGTGCACATTGCGTCCTTCCACTGTGAAGGACATTGCATATGATTCAAAGGACTTCTTTCTGGTTGCATTAACAATGCAGGGAATGAAGCAATACTTTCATTAAATGACTTATATACAGTCCTATACAGTCCTTATATACTGTCCTTATATACTGAATGAGCAGTATAATCGAGATGGGTTCTTGCGATATACGTTACAGAAGTAAGGTATGATGGAGCTTTTAGCCTCCAGTGGGAATGGTATGGATTCACTCATTAGTGAATTCATACCATAACCTAATAACCATAACGAACATAACCTAATCTAGCATATCCTAACCTCCGTTTGGAGTAAAAAAAAATAAGAAAACAATTTTAAGCAATATACGTTCTGTAACTTTTCAAAATCACAAAACCGAACCCAACCTAACCTAATCTAACGTCAGCTACTTTTGAAGGAAAAATTCCCGATTTTGAGAAAATTTTGGAATATTTTAGACAAATTTCCCAACTTAAAAAAAAACTAAACTAGCCTAACCTAACCAATCCGGTAATATTGTGCTTTAAGGTGGTAGCAAGACAAGTTTTTACACACATTTGTCTCCACATAGCAAACAAATGGGTTAGTTTTGGTTAAGTTAAGTTAGTTTAGGTTTTTCAAGTTGGAAAACTTTTCAAAACAATTCCAATACAGTTTCCTCACAAATTTACAATTAACGGGTAAATTTGCAGTTTGAAGGTGTTTTTTTTTGGGGGGAATTTTTCTTCAGAATACATGTTTATGAAGGTGGCTGACAATTTTCTGTGCAAATGCTTACTTTTCGGGTTGTACGCAAAATATTGCCAAAAGGGCTTTGAGTTAGGTAACATAGCATAAAAATAAATGTTTTTTAATGCATCAAAACCTAGCCTAGCCTACCCTAACCTACCTTTTGAGAAGAAAAAAATCAAAAATTAAAATTAGAAAATGTCAGGAAGCAATTTATGTTCTGAAAATTCTCAACATTAAAAAAGAAACCAAACCCAACCTAACCTAACCTCAGCTGCTTTTGAAGGAAACATTTTTTTGGGTAAAAACGTTTGTACAATTTTTTCGGACACTTTTCGGTATTATTGTGCTTTAAGGTGGGAACAAGAAAAGTTGTTTATGGGAGCTGTATGACCAACAAAGTCAATGCGGCAGTAAGCCCAAATAACGAACCAACCAACCAAGAAAAGTTCTTACACACATTTGTCTCCATAAAGCAAACAAATGAGTTAGGTTTGTTTAGGTTAGATTAGTTTCGGTTAATTAAGTTGAAAAATTTATCAATTTTCCAATAAAAAATGCAATTGCACAGAAAATAAGTCAAATCATCTTAGTCACCCTCATGAACATGGTATTCTGAAGAACAATTCCAAATAAATAAATAAAAACGCCTTAAACTGCAAATTTACAAATATTTTGGTTTCTTCAAGAGCAACTCATGTTAGGTTAGGTTAGGTTGGATACGATTTGTAAATTTTGAAAATTTTCAGAACATAAAATGCTTGAACTTTTTATGATAATATTTTTTGATTTTTTTTCTCCAAAGGGAGGTTGGGCTAGGTTAGGTTAGGTTATGCTAAATTTGTATTCTATTTTTTATACCTTTATTTGGTGCTACGCTTCGTAACTCAAAGCCCCTTTGTTGGTGTTATTTTACTCACAACTTTAAAAGTAAGCATTTGCACAGAAAAAGAGTGGTCCCATCATCTTAGTCACTTTCATAAACATTGCATTTAAATGATAAATTCCAAGAATTCTAAACCATCTTCTAAAGCACAAATTTACCACCAAACCTAACCCATTCGTTTGCTTTATGGAGGAAAATGTGTGTAAAAACTTGTCTTGTTACCACCTTAAAGCACAATACTACTCAAATATGTTAGGTAGGTACCTAGTTAGATATCTGGCATTAATATGGAAACACCGCGCAGAAATCAGAAAAAGGCACGGACTGGACTTGCTGAAGCTTACTTGCCAACTTCTTCTCTTATTGTTTCCTTGGGAATTAAATATGAGCAAGTTATTCACTGCTTAAAATCACACCAATCTGCAGACACATCAGGTGTGAAGTATAAAAATGAAGCAGCGCGACGTCACATGAGTTTGGCCACTGGATTAAACATCGCGCGCAATTGCACCACAAATGTCTCACCTCCGTCATTTTTGTCGATCACAATCGCTAGTTTGAGATTCTGGGATTTTTGTACTTGGGCTTTTTGTCTTTGGATGCTACGGTTTGGGATGTTCTGAAGAACAGACATCACGACCGGTGGCCGCTATACCCCAATTCTATTTTTGCAAGGAGGGAGACAGGTAATTTGCAACTTCAAACACGTACTTACTATATTGCTGCTAATTCCTGGTTATTGTTGGGTGGTATTGTCTTTCTTCACTCAAACACCTCAGTGAAAGCATTCTCGGGCTATGCCTAGTTGCGCCAGCATGCAAAATACAAATACAGGGTAGTCCTCCGCTTTGTCGAGAAAAAAAATATAGCGTGCAAAACTATAGCCACTCACACGAGCCAACACACACCAACAATGAACACCATACTTCAATGGAACACACACGGACTGATTAGACACTGGCATGAATTCAAACATTACGCATTGCAAACAAACCACACAGCACTATGCATTCAAGAAACACACTTCCAACCCAACGATCCTTACCAATTCAACATTTCGCAATACACACTACACAGGCAAGACTCACACAACGCACACAGGTCAGGCGGTGTTTGTACGTACGTTAGGAACAACACACCTCATCGCCTGATACACTTCAACACCACAACAGACATACTACTCACTGAAATACACATACATAACAACGCCTACACACTCGTTAACATATACGATCCCCCGCGAAACACAGAAACCCTTTCGGAATTAAATACAGCACTTGACCAAATCCACACCCCAGTCATACTCACCGGAGATTCAACTCTGACCACCCACTATGGGACACCCGCACAACACAACCTGATCACAGAGCACTCACACTCATCACACTAGCCAACAAACACAACATCACAGTACTTAATACTGGGTCACCAACCTACCTTGTACCTATTTCCACCGCTACCCTTCCCACGACCCCAGACGTAACCCTTGCATCCTCGCGCATATATCTCTCCTTTACCTGGGCAGCCGATCCCGACCCACACTTTAGTGACCACGCACACATAGCCATTACCTTCTACCAACTCCCGACCACCGGCCCACCCAATTCCCCCCCTGGCCGATGGAATCTTAAAAAAGCATCCTGGACACCCTTCTCAGAGTCCCTAGCCGCACAAACAGCCCACAACCCACAACTCTCACCAGAACAATTCTCCGACATTCTCCTAACTACAGCACACCAACACATACCACAGACAAAACCACGCCACCAATACAAGCCTCGAGCGGCCCCCTGGTGGAACGACGAATGTCACGGGGCAATCCGCGCGAGGAACCATGCACGAAACAGATATGAAGGACACCGCACACCGGAAACACTCACCAGATACAAACAACCCAAAGCACTCTTCAAACGAACCATAAAAACGGAAAAAGGAAATCCTGGATTAACTTCTCTAATCCATTCAACAGATGCACCCCTCTCGGCGAAATCTGGTCACTCCTGAAAACATTCCAAACCCGACAGCGACCACCAATAAAAGCCATCATACTCAGACAGAACAACAACACCATCACAGACTTGCAAACAATTATCAACATTTTCGCACACACCTACCACCTTAGATCATCCACACTTCCA
The DNA here is from genome assembly GCA_034440615.1 of Ashinkailepas kermadecensis. Lineage (NCBI taxonomy): Eukaryota > Metazoa > Arthropoda > Thecostraca > Neolepadidae > Ashinkailepas > Ashinkailepas kermadecensis. Next base: position 325,643 of record JAOTOM010004733.1, read on the forward strand.
CAGAACCTTCCACCTCCTAATCAGACACACACGTCAACACCTTTACAATACTAGGTTTACACTCACCGAATTAGAACTTGCAATTGCAGAGACAGGAAACACAAGCGTAGGCCCAGACAATATACACTACTCTTTCTTCAAACACCTCCCAACACAAGCAGTACAGGTACTCCTCGAAACATACAACACTGCATGGACAACACATACATATCCACAATCATGGCTACACGCCCTCCTTATACCTATCCCTAAACTAAACACTGACTCAACTCTATGCGACTCCTACCGCCCTATCGCACTCACCAGCTGCTTCCACAAACTTTTCGAACGACTTGTCAAAAACGACTCCTCTACATCATCCAGACACAAAAACTAATTGCTCCCACTCAATCAGGCTTCCTTCTCGAGAGATCCTGTATAGATAACCTTACCTACCTCATCACACACGTCCAGGAAGTGGCGGCAAAGAAGCTTCCCACCGTCGCCGTTTTCCTGGACCTAAAACAAGCATACGACACCATCAACATAACAGCTCTACTACAACACCTATACAACATAGACATACAGGGCCGACTACTACACTACCTACACTTCTACCTACTAAAACGATCATATCAAGTCGAAATTGGTTCCCACACCTCAGACACTAAATTCCCCACAACCGGTTTGATGCAAGGCTCAGTTCTCAGCCCCCTCCTCTTTATTCTCGGCCTGAACTCAGTCATCCCCGACAACCTCCCAGTCAAAATTGCACTCTATGCAGATGACATCGTACTCTGGACATCACAAGAATCACCGGCCCACTCACTAACAATTCTACAAAACGCACTAACAGATCTCCACGACAAGCTAACATTACTAAACCTACACATTGCACCACACAAATCCAAATGCGTGATCTTTGGCTATAAGCGACACACATATTTACAACCACTGAAACTAGACAACACTCCCATACCATTTGTTACCACAGCAAAATTCCTAGGCATCACTTTAGATCCACGGCTCACCTTCAAGCCACACATACTAAACATCAAAAATCGCGCATCCAAAAGAATAAACATCTTACAAGCACTATCCAGCACAGATTGGGGATCAGACCGAAATTCACTACTGACCTTATACAAATCCATCATTCTACCAATCATGGAATACGGATCAACACTTTTCGAAAACGCAGCTAAATCAAACCTCAAACTCCTAGACTCTCTTCAATACCAATTCCTAAAGATAGCCACAGGGGCATACACAATCTCACCTTCCCTCGCTCTTCACATATACAACCACATACCAGAACTACAACACAGACGCACCGAAGCACTCCTCAGATACCACTACAAAACGCAACTCATTTGACAACACCCATGCACTCAGGCACTAAAAATCCGCTCCAAACGCAGACACCAACTCATGAAAAAGTAGCATTCAAAACTACAATAGGATGCCGCATTCAACAACACGCAAGAAACTTACGCCTCGCACTCCCCACCTCAAAACCACTCCCACCACCTAAAGCATGGTGGAAACACCAAACCCCCACAACATACTTCCTAATAGACAAACCAAAACGTACATACACAGATCCAGAAATACAACAACTTTTCCTCCGATTGATATCACAATACGCAAATTACAACATCATCTACACCGACGGCTCCAAATCACACACACACACACCAGACGGGCTCAGCGGCGGTGCTGTATACCAGACAAGCACCGCCCCGGGTCATCTTACGTGCCCGTCTGCCGGACACAGCATCCATCTACACATCATAAATATATACAATATATTCGGCCTATTGTACCATCTACAACACAAACATAGAACACAACATCATAGCCACAGACGCAAAATCAGCAATACAAAGCATAACACCCTACACCATTTCCAAACACCCCCTCATCCCCAAAATACTGCACATACATAACAAACTAAACATTCGACAACAACCTTTGGATACCTCATCCTTTGGATACCAAGCCACACAAACATACAAGGCAACAAACATGCAGACACCGAAGCAAACATAGCCACAACACTACAACAAACCACAAACTGCCCACTCTCACAATCCGACTACTACCCCACAATACACCGGGCAATCAGCAAACACATTCAACAAACATGGGACAGAGCAGGAACACAACTCCACGATATACATCCAAAACACGAACATTGGCACACTATCAATCAGAACACCAGACTCAAAGAAAGGATACTGACAAGACTTCGCATCGGACACACAGTACTCACACACTCCTACCTCATTCTAAGCCAACCACGACCTCAATGCACAACATGTCGCCGAACACTTACAATCAAACACATTCTCATATACTGCACCAAGTGCAACAACCAAAGACAACACATCACAAACTACTGCACCACAAACCACCTCCCACTAAACCTCACCACGATGAACGATGAACGTTTCTCAACGATGAACACCCAACATTACACGAACATATCTTCCACTTCCTTTCAACAACACGCATATTGGAACAACTGTGAAGGGGGAAAAAGGAACAAAAAGAGACATGGAAAAAGGGGGAAAAAATATGTGTACGCATACATACATATATCAAGGGAAAAAAAAATCGATGATCCCCCTAAGTGTCTATATGTTTTCTTGCACTGTTCACTCCAAACGGCGATGACCTCCCCCCCCTGCACCCCATACCCCAAGCAGCACCGTCCGGACTGGCTTCTCTTCTCGTCATTCTTCACTACTGCGCCTTCGTCAGCATCTGAACAACCTACAGCCTCAACTTCAGGACAGCCCATCACACCTCTACCCAGCTCTACTCTGTTATCTTCAAACTACCTTACTTCGGCACCTTACTTCAAGTCAACCTTACCTATCCTATGCCTTCTACCCCGACCACGTCGTTCCATGAACCATACCCACCACCACATTCATCTACAGGCTACCGGAAACAGCCGACATCACCACACGGTGGCAGGCTGGCCAAACTCACACACACACACACACACACACACACTTGGCCCGTGATGATGGGGGGTGGGTGAAGTGACTGGATTTAATTTGCGTGAGTGATTTGCGTATGTGTTTTGTGAGCACAGCTTCATAAGCTATTGAGGACAGCATGGAGTGATTCAACATGACAGTGACCTTCGTGTTTTGTGGATCAGTTTATGCTTTGTGTGGGCTGTCGCGGGTATGTAGGCGCCTACCTAGGACCTACCTAATGACTGATGCAAGTGCAGGTTTGTATGCATGAAGAACAAGCCTCCTTAGCTACCTTCAATCCGGTATGTTACTTAAGCAAGGCATGTACTAATGCCAGTGGGGTCCCAGAGGCTCTAGCACGGGTGTTGATTTGTGAAAATTATTTGGGGGTGGGGTGGGGGCAAAATACGTGAAGGCAATGGGCAGGCCCAAATGGATCGGAGGGGCACACTCCACGGGTTCCATGTAAAAAATTGAAATTAGTGTAGGTGGGGGGGGCAAAGCCAACATTGAGGGGACACTTGCCTCCTCAAAAGTGTAAAACAACAAACACCCCTGGGAAGGTAGTAGCTACCCTATTTACCTACCTACGTAGGTTTGTGTACTCGGGCCTTCGCAGAGGGGAGCCTTTTCTTCCAAGGGGCACCTTTTCCTCAGAGGTGCCTCTGGCAAAAAAAAATCAGGGGTGCACTCCAGCCTTCCCGGAGAGGCGCATTTACCCGGCCGGAGGGGTGCCAACTTTTCATGGGGCGGAGGTACATGCCCCCAGCGTCCCCCTTGTATCCACCCCTGTCTTGGAGGGCATGTCCCCTGGATTAATGAGAAGAACTAAACATAGCCATCTATTCGGATGTTTGGTTCTAGCCTCTGTCCTGCTTCATCCGACAATGAAGATTAGGTACATAGGTACCTGAAGTAGTTTTCATTCTCGAAGTGTAGGTTGCTGAGAGGCTTGAACACCCTTGCTGCTCGCCGCGGCGGAGCCTCCTTGAAAAACAAATCAAATTCATCCATGTTTCCTTTACTGCCACTGCTCTCCACCAAAATTCACACATCCTAGAACGTGTGTTATCGCAAGCGGTGTATTTGCCAAGATTGTGGACACCCGACAACCTTGGTGAAATTCAGACGATGTAATAACACACATTTCTGTGTAGTTTGTGACTAACAAATGATGTACTTTGGATTTTGTAGTTTAGTTAGCTCGTGATGTTAGTGAAATGCCATCTTTACAAATAACAGCACAAACTGTGTATTCACACCGAATTCGGTGTGAATACACAGCTTGTGATATTAGTGAAATTGGCCACAGAGCGTAACACTGATGGGCTCAGGGGCATCACAGCCACGGGCTAAAGCCATGGGTGTTTTCCAGGGGTCGGCCCTAGGGCCTTTGCTGTTCAGCGTCTTCGCGAATGACATGGCATTGTTTTCACCGGAAGGCAACGTCGTACAATATGCGGACGACACCCATGTGCTAGTCACCGGCAAAAAAAGCGAACTCACAGCGCTCATCTCCCGTATGGACAGCATTCTCGGCTCCTTGGACGTTTGGTTCCGCGCAAACGCCCTCAAGGTTAACGCGACGAAAACTCAGTTGATTACCTTTGGAAGCCGCCAAAATTTGCGCAACCTCCCACATTTTCAAGTCACCTTCCGTGGCGCATCCCTCGAGCCCTGTAGCGAGGTTAAAAATCTGGGTATCACCTTCGACCAAACTCTGTCGTGGGACGCTCACGTGTCTCACGTCAGCCGCTGCTGCACAGGCACCCTGGCCGGCCTCTCCCATGCTCGCAACCTCATACCAGACGGCATGATCACCACCCTCGTCACGGCCCTTGTCCTCCCGCACGTCAGATACTGCATTTCGGTATACGGCAATGGCACAAAAAGGAACATGCATGAAGTCCAAAAAATCTTGAACTTTGGCATACGAGTTATATTTGTCCGTCGTAAATTTGACCACGTGTCTGACCTGCGAGAGAGGCTAGGCTGGCTGACTGCCGAACAACTTGCCGACATCAGCACACTCAGCCTGGCACACAGGGTCATGACGCGTGGCGAGCCGGAAACACTTGCATCTGGCTTCAGGAAGAACAGCTCAGTCCGAGAGAGGAGCACACGGAAAGACCAGCTGCTTCATATTCCTCGCTCAATGACTGAGACTGGGAAGCGGCGCTTCTTGTGCAGAGCGCCTGATATGTACAACCGGCTCCCAGCTGAGCTCACTGAAATGACACCACAACATTTTAAGCGCGCTGTTAAGCGGCACCTGCTGGCTCGGCAACCCGACTGTCCCACGTCTTAGACACACTGCTTATGTATTTGACTGTTCTGCATGTATGCTTTTGACTATGTTTTTACTCCAGTGCAATATTATGAGAATGACGTATGTGTGTATTTGACTGCTTGCATGTATGTTTTGACTGTAAGTTTTATGTTTTGTTTTTACTCCTTCACCTATGACTCGGGGCATAATAGCCACTGCAATAGTGGATCACCCTATGCATGTCAATATACAATATATACATCTCCCCTCCCGGAGACTACTCCCGCATCTGGGACGCTCAGAGTTGGAGTTAGTAATACCCACCATAGGTAAATTGGACAAAGCACAATAGGTGGCGGTCCAGACAGCAGCTACAGCAAAATACTTCCTCTCTGGTGTGCCATGGTGAAAAATCCTGGTGATCAGAGATGGAACTTCGGATGTTTTCTTTGGAAGGCTTGGGCATCCAAAGATGGCCTGAACCAATGTTCTACAATGATGACTTTTGAGTGCACTTCTTGACAATTGCTTCGACACCACTTTTTCTTCTTGACATTATATATCACTGTTGTTATTTTTTAGTCCAGGTTTTGAGTGAGCTTTGGGTCTTCATCATTAGTAGGCATTATCGATATGTACTTGCACATCTTTTTTCACATCAGTTGGCTCCTTTAACATCAGCCCTCTTCCCCTACACTCTACAAAAAGGCAAGTCCAGGACAGTGGCTTGAACTGTGTCAATAATTTTGCATTTAAACATGGAACCGTATTGAGTGGGTTCTCACAACCAATATAGAGTGGATACTGCCATTGCCTCTATTCATTCGACGTCCTCATCCCAGTCATTTTGGTGAAGTTCCAACTACGCAGGGTGACGTTCCTGCCACATGCGTACACGCACGATTACTTCACTTCTCAACAACATAGACCTGTTTATTGTTCTTGGGCAGGTATATACATACCTACGTACTGTTCTTGCTACATTACATCAAGTGTTTGCTCCGTCGGCCGACCGTCCGTCGGTTGCATATTGTAAAAAGAAACAAGGAACGCAAATTGAAGGCCAACTAATATTTCCTCCCAATTACCTATTCAAGGTGTTCTGACAGATACACCTTGTGTTACATGGTCCGAGTTATCCCCTTTTTGGATGTGAATTGCACTGAGCAACGTGAGTGATCACGTAGCTTCCACCTAAAACACAGGGGTAATATGGATAATTACAGCTTCTGCTGTGTGATAACAGTTGTAAAACACTACCGTTGTACGCTTTTTGGCTGCTTTATTTTTTATTTGCCCCGAATTATTGCTGGGGTGGCATTATGGACCAGAGCCCTATTACTAAGCAGAGCTTGTTGCGCGGACACTGGGCCCACCACCCGATCCATTAATTCCAGTTCAACGGCAGAATTTTGACCCAAAGTTTAACGTGCCGGCAATGCACCGACACTGCCGCCCAGTAGCTCGTCCCCGGCCTTACCGGGCCAGCTGCCAACTGACCCTCTCAGCCGGTGGCTAAATGCGAGCGTGTGAAGCGACTCGAACCCTGTCTCGCCAGGACAGGGGAGACCAGTGCAGGACAGCGATCTAACCAACTGATCTACCGAGGCGGCTGCC
>JAOTOM010004733.1:337500-428780 GCA_034440615.1 Ashinkailepas kermadecensis
CATTATTTCCCTTCAACGCCCATAAGCGTAATGTTTGTAGTTCACGAAAAGAAACTTTGATGCCAGGACCGTGCATTGCGCAGCGCTCGGCGGTAACCAGACTGCCCCGGCACAGCCCACACCCTCTCAGCTCAACTCGACACCGTTCCCGCGTTTCCGACACCCCCGATCGCTGATTGGCCCATCCCGCACACGCCCCACCACGCCACGTATCCGGCCGGCCCGTCCCGGTCACGAGGTCGCCGTACTGGCTGACTCACCTGCCGACATCCCCCACGCGGTGGCCAGTGCCACCGCGTGGGGCCAGTGCCAGTGCCACCTCGCATGCAATCTCACTACGCCCCCCCATGATCTCAAACATCATTCGCCCACATCACTCGACACGCCATCCGTACCACACAGTCGTGCGCTCCGGCGGGGCGCAGCCCGCCACCCGTCCAAATCTATGTCCAGCGTTTCGTCCGGCGCATACGTCGCGTCGCGCGGATCAGTCACCGTCAGGTCCAGGTCGTCCAGCGAGTCGTCGGCCGGTTCGTCGTCGGGTGCGTCAGGCGGGCGCACCGGGGCCGGTCGCTCCGCTCGCGGAGGCGGGACGTCGCCCGACAGGCCAGGCGTCGCCACCCCCTGTGGGTCGCCGGGCCACATCACTGCGCGGACAGCCGGCCGGGGCGGCGGCGGACGGGGCAGGGGCCTGTCCCACTCTGTAGCGCCGTAGTCGTCGTCGTCACTGTCGCCGTCATCGTCGTCGTCGTCCCCGGCGTCCTCCGCCGCGACGCGAACACCGTCGTCCACGCGCCGCCGCACACAGCGGACGTGCCAGGGGCGACCATCCACCTCGATCAGGGGGCCGGCAGCAGCCGCGTCACGATGCCCTCGCGCGACCGCTCCGTGCAACGCGTGGGCGCGCCGCGCCGTCGCAGCCACACCAGATCTCCACGCTGGAGCGGGGCGTCGACCAGCTCGGTACGCATCGCGTCCGGCCGGACGGTGGTGTTAATCGGCAGCTCACGACCCGGATATGCGTACAGGCGGGCGGCGGGGGCGGTGGTTGCGTTCGCGCCGTCCAATGGTGTCGTGTTGTATCGATGCACCGCCTCCGCGATGGAGCAGGCCTGTCGAGCTGTCATCACATTCACCGTCCGGTGGTGGCGCTCGACGATGCCGTTCCCGCCCGCCTCATACACCGCCCGGAATCGCAGCTGCAGGCCCCACTGCGCTGCGAGTGCCGCCATGCGCCGGCTACGAAACGCGGTAGCATTATCCAACAATATTTCATCGGGCGCGCCGCGCTCCAGAAACATCGTGTGGAGATGCCCCGCGATCTCGCCCGCTGTCACGTTGCGCAACTTGCGCCACAGCCCGAAACGTGATGGTCCACAGTCGCTCACCGACATGTACGCCACGTCCCGGTAGTGTACCACGTCGATGGCCAGGCGCCGCCAACAGTCCGGCACGCTCAGGTGCCCATGGTCCCATCGGACCGGCGCCGGGTCAATCGATTGGCACACGTTGCAGGCCCGAACCACCGCCCGTACCGCTGGCCGCGACACCCGCGTTTCACGGCACAGCCGCCGCGCGTGCCACAGGGTACGCCGCACCCCTTGATGTCCGCAGCCCTCGTGGACCGCCCTGATCCACGCGGGCTTCGCGTCGGGCCGTGGGTCAATGGCGGCCACCACGGCCGGCGCATCGTCGCCATCCTCGTCGGCCGAGGCCGAGTCGCGCAGCCACTCTTTCGGCACACGGGTGAGGATGTCCGCCGGGTTGTCGGCGGATCGCACAAGACCGATCGTCATGGACAGCTGGAACTCCGCTACCAGCTGCCGGATGACGTCGATCCGTCTGCGGATTAACATCTCCCCGTGTGCCTTAGTGCGCAAGCGCGAGCGGCCACTCAACGCGTCACCAATCCATTTGTGCACGGTGGCAGTCAGTGCGGAAATCGACGGTACTGACCCCCCATGCCACAGCAAGATTGATACCGCTAAGCGCCGCGTCGAGCTCCGCCATGTTAATGTGCATAGCGGCCCGCGACTCCGGTCTCAGCCAACTCGCGTCTTCCACGACGCCGCCGTCCGCGTTGGCCACCACCACGCCCGCCGCGAGCGAGCTGGCGTCCGTCCAGACGACCAACTTGTCTCCGTCCATACACCAGGGGCCGTGGGCCGGGTCAGCCTCGCTCAGCCGAGCCGCCACCTGGTCGACCTGCAGGGCTCAAAATAAGCGCCGTCCTAGCGATAGCGTCGGCGACCAGATGCTGGCTTACCAGGCTTCAGTGGCGACCGAAACCATATTTTTTTCGATACTTCCGTCAAGATTTTAGCCATGAAGGACATAATTCGTCGATATATCAGTAATTTGTATTTAGCAGCACTGATCTTTTTCCAGATGAAAAGTATACTAGGACCGTACCGCGAATTCAACCAAATATCCCGTACCTCTTGCTTACCACGTTTATACTAGAACCTCCCGTCGGCACAGGACGGCGCTTTCCAGACAACCACAATGCTAAACCAACGGCATACCGTGGTCGCCAAAAGCGCCGTCGGGACGGAGACCAAATGGTTGTCGTGGTCGTCGCCTAGAAATCTAGTTATAAATATGGAATTTGAAATCAGGCAACTCTTGGTGACTTGTTCAGTCGTTCGTTCGAAAATTGGTGTATGGGTAATTGTGCCCAACCGTGGTGGTGAATTAATGTCGTGTTTTTTTTTGTGAATTGATTGCTGAACTGCCTGAATTAATATTGCCATTTACGAGGTAGGTGCGTAGTTAGATATCCCGGCGTGGACTATTTGTAAAAGATGAAAACCAGCAAAAGGTTAAAATGACAGGGGAAGAATGCAAGCCGGAAAAATAATAATAAGGGGAAGCGTTTTGTGGCCACAAAGGATGTTCGTGTTCAGGAGACGAGCAGAACATCCACAAGCACACCAAGAACAAACATGAGGAGCATGAGTGAAACTAGAAGCACACAATTTGGCAGAATTACGGCTGTAGTGAACTCGCTGCAGTATACATTTCATGACCCCAGGTGAATGCCTTCAGGGTCAAAAGAGGTCACAATCAGCCTCCACTCCACCCCAGCCTGCACCGCCCGTACATACAGAAAGTATGCACGTTCCACTGCAGAACGGTAGATAGACCGTTCATACGTACGCTCGCTACTACGCTGGTACAGACCGTGCGTGCTGTCGTTACGTCGGTAGAACGGACCCATCGTGCGATCGTTACGGTCAGCGTTAAGACAATGGGGCCATTCATTCCCATTCAAAATACCGCACATTTTTGTGCTCTTTATTTGTGCGGAAGAACTTCGGTTTCTCTTGTCCCGAAGAAAGAACGTTTAGCTCTGCCATATTCTATTAAGAAAGAAAATGCCTAGGCTGCTAGAATGCTAAGCCTGCAATGACACATCAGGTCTAAGGCATTAACAATTCCTCAAGCTATCTAGATTACATTAGGCATTATTTGGCATTGTACATTATTCTTCATTATACTACCCCACTCAAATACCAATATTTTGGTATTATATTGCATACCAACTGGAAAGTGCCTATGCACTTGTGCTGGTAATAAGTGGCTGGGTAGGCCACATCCCACAGCATCTTAATCATATCAAGGAACATGTTTTTACAATATTTATATCTTGAAATGCCATATGACATATTATGTAGATTCCTCCCAACATTTTACACTCTGGACAATGTTTCACATGGCCATATCCTTTTACCTGGGAATGTGCCTACCTAGGTACCTATCCACCTACATACATACCTAGGTACCTACCTCAATATTTTAGTATTATATTGCATACCAACTGGAAAGTGCCTATGCACTTGTGCTGGTAATAAGTGGCTAGGTAGGCCACATCCCACAGCATCTTAATGATATCAAGGAACATGTTTTTACAATATTTATGTCTTGAAATGCCATATGACATATTATGTAGATTCCTCCCAACATTTACACTCTGGACAATGCTACACATGGCCATATCCTTTTACCTAGGAATGTACCTACCTTGGTACCTATCCACCTACATACATACCTAGGTACCTACCTACACAGGAGCTTGTCTTAATCATGTTCAAAAACATGATCTCACAATTTTGTGTATTATTGCACTTCAAGGTATCCAGGAGACAAATTGTACACACATTTTACCCCACGAAGCAAAAATGGAGTTAGGTTTGGTTAGGTTAGGTTAGGCTAGGCTTTTCTCTTCAGTTGGAAAAAAACTACCCATTTTTTGTAGATTTTGTTCACAAAAAGTGCTCTTTTCTTCAAAACAGGTTTAATTTAATCTGTTAATGATGAGCCATCTCCAACGTTCTGTTAAAGAATAAGCTGCAATGCTAATATGCATGAAGATTGCAGCACAATGCTGGTACTTTTCTTTGGATGGGTTTCATCCATATATCTAGAATAGGATATATCTAGGATAGATGGTGTCTTTTCTACTCTGGCCAGGATATGTCTTCGGCATTCCAATTTAGTGTAAAATGAATCCATGCATGCTATTATGTCAGAGTTGAAACTATAATAATTGTGCCAGTTTTTTTGCCACTGTAGAAACATTATGGAACATGTACAGATGTGTTGAGTTATGCTTGAAAAAAATGATGCTTGGTTCAATCATCCCTGCCAAATATCCCTGGATATGCACCATTATTTCTTTGTTTTTTTCTGGAACTATGCTAGATATGTGCATAATAATATGTATTTTCCAACTTGATTCAACATATGGCAAAAACTGAAAACGAGTATAGTTTGGATAATACATTTCCCTTCAATAGAGCTGTCATCAGCTGTAACATATTTCTACATATGCAGTATGTTTGGTACTGTATGCCAGAATACAGGTGGAATTCATTAGTTTCAAAGCATGGAATGTTGAACATGGGTCAATTTGTTTTTACTGCTGCATTTTGAGAGCACACTATTGGGCATTCCATTCCAAAGTTGCAATTTTGTCTTTTTGAACAATACACTTTTTTTGGATTTGTCCAGTCAGCTTGGGCATGTTTATAAAATAGGAGGAAGTTTGCAGTCATTTTCAAACATCTCCAATCTTTTGCCCAAAAAGGCCATGCTTTTTCATGGAGGATAATGTTCTGGGTGACAAGCATCCAATACAGGAACGTTGTTTTCAATCCTGGTTGGACAGAGTACATGTCAGCAGTCACCACGGTTGTAGTTGTGTTTTATAATCGTGGATGTGGAGAAGAAAATGTATGGGTAATTTAATATGGAGAGGATATTTTTATGAATATCGGCCTACACTTTCCAGTGAATCTTGAGTACATCACAGAGCAGTTCATTGTCTAACAGCACCATTGAACCTCCAAGTGAAAAAAGTGAGGAAGATTTCCTCAAGAGGATGATGTTCTGGATGCCACAAATACAGGAATATCCTATTTTTCAACCCTGGCAGTTACTAATCTGGTGGTATATGTACACACCCCTTTTCTGATCACTATCCATTGCATATTCTTCCATGTTCAACTGAGTGGGACAATATCGTGGTGCAATATTTGGGTCGTTAGCACAGTATCTTGATATCTTATGGCGAACAAAATATGTCACGTCAAATTCGCATTATTAGCGTTGATCTCAGTTACCCCACCGTCGCCTATTACTAAAGCCCCGAATGCATTGCGTTTTGTGTGAACCTTTTTCTCTTTTATCAAGCTAAGGGGAAATCGGCCTTCACGTTGATACGGACTCCGCACTGCAAGAACCGGACTATGAGCGTGGATTCGCTAGGCTGCTCCAAAGTACAACAATAACAAAAAGTGATCCTACAAGATTGACGACATCCGCATAGTCAGTGACCTGCGCGCCATCCAGGAGTCACCGACCGAGAGCGTCGTCGGCACTGCACTGGCGGCTGCGTCTCGCCTGTACATTAGCGGGTTGACTCCCAACACCGTGCCCCCAGGGTCCGTCCGCGCCGTTTACCACGTCCTGAAGAAACTGCCGCGGTCGCAGAGCAAGTCTCGGCACTGGTGGTGCATCTGTGGCTTATCTCGCCGAGGGTGGGGTTGAAAGTATGGCAAGCACAGATGTAGCCATGTTTGGCAAAAACCACGTGCTGACCACCAAAACGTCTCACATCAGTTGATTGTTCGGCGGAACGCCCCTGCCGTGGGCCCGTGACATGTCACACACAGACTGTCACATAAAAAGTGCTACAAAGAAACCATCGCTTGAACAATTTTGTCCTCCCAAACATGGGGGGGGGGGCTGAAGGAACTGTGATCTCCCACCACAAGTCGTCGAGGGATCTTTAGAGCTTAGCATAGATTACGTCTTTCGAGATATGACGAAGTAGTAGTGACTACTTGTGATGCTTGTGATGACTACTTGAGGCGGCCACTGCCGTACCTGTGAGGCGGACTCTGCTGTGGCTGTGAGGTGGCCTCTGCTGGTGCTGTGAGGCGGCCGCTGCCACGGCTGTGAGGTGGCCTCTGCTGTGGCTGTGAGGCGGCCGCTGTCACGGCTGTGAGGCGACCGCTGTCATTTCTGTGAGGAAACTGCCGCCGCAACTGTGAGGTGGTCACTGTGACGGCTGTGATGTAACGACTACCGCACTTGTGAGACGTCTACAGCCGTAGCTGTGAGTCGTCCACTGACGCGGCTAAAACTGATAGGCAATGGTTTAAGATGTTATATCAGTTGTGCCTAATCTTACGTTGTCTAGAAAAATCATTTTTCCTGAAGGGCGCTATTTAGGAGTGCACCACCGACATTCATTTGGACCAGGATACCATTCACATCAGCGTGTTTTCATGTTTCTTCCACAAAATGTACCCAGCTGAGAAATGTGCTCAAGAAAATCTTAAACGAAGGGGCTTATGCCTCCTAGTTGGTTCGGTTACTACCATCCACGTGTAGTAGTACTGTACATGTCAGCAATTAATACATGTCCGTTGTTTTGTGTGCAACATGATGTAGATAACAGTTAATGGGAATTTTAAGTATTCATATGGGACTCGACATTTCATCTCTTGTATACACGGTGGAAGATTGCGAGCAATTGATGTCGATTGCCAAATATTGCTTGGGATTTTTCATCTTTATGTGCCAAACTCCAGATTGTGTCATCCTTAGCTATCTTCGAGCAAATTGTGGTCGTACTCCACTGTCTCTAAGCGACTTTGTTCATCTGCACAGTCAGTGAACAAATGATTTACAGACAGTCTCTCAGTTTTGTCCCTGCATGCGACGGTGACGGATTTAGAAGTTCCTATCCGCAGGAGGATACTCCTTTTGGCGCGCCAAAATTTATTCAGGGCGCCAAGCGACGCCTATTGCTGAGTACAAAATCGATGAAAGGCTGGAAGGCAGACAAATCTTCAAAAAGGGGCAATCACGAAAAAGGACGTTTCGGAAATTTGATGTTATCCAATCCCAATGGAGGGCCGCCACTTCCCCCCCAATTGGACCCGTACCTGATCGGCGACCAATTTCCCAGAATTGAATCTCGTCGGCGACCACCGAAAGGTTTTCTTAGCCCTGGTGACAGGATGCCCTTATTTTGGAAGAGGAAGCACCTAGGGGAAACGAGGAGTCTACCAGGACGCAAGTTCCCACCCCGAAGTGAGAACGAGAGGCTCCAAACACAGAAGGCCCCCAAAACTTGAGAGTAGGCACCTAATTTGGGGAAGGAGGCTTCAGGACACAAGCGGAGTCGCACAAGGCGGGCAACAAGGCCCCAGACAGGGAACCCCTCAATAGGGATAAGAAAGTTCCATCGGGGACGTTAATTTCTGACAATTATTGAGGGGGCACAATGCATTGGGGCAATGGACTGGAGCAAATATAATCGGGTGTGGGGGGGGGGGGTGGCGATGGAGGGCACACTCCACAGGTTCCCATGTTAAAAGGTAAAATTATTGGGGAGGGACAAAGGCAGATTTAAGAGTGGCAAATACCCCTTCAATAGCATACAAAGCAACACCCATGATCCCATATGAAATGAAAGTTCTGATTTTTTAAATTCCTACTACCTTGCTTTCTTGATTACAGCGTGCATGATTAGAGCTTCCCAGTTCAATATCTGCTCAAGGATGTAATTTAGAGAACGGTAAAGCACATCGAAAACCATGGACATGAGGTTGTATAATTTGAGGGTATTTGCATTATTTATGTACTACCACGAATGGTGTTGTTCAATGGTTGTTCTTGCTGTAAATTGATTCGTTGAGGATCCATTACTTTGCTGAGGCGCAGCCAAGGAAAGGGCCCGTTAGCAACCAAAGATACACTAGATCAAACAAGAATTTTTTAGGTTTTCGCGACAAAACCACACATTTGTGGCGCGCTTCAAGTGCCGAAAGCGTTCTCACATTTCTGAGATTCCCCCCCCCTCCTAAAAAAATCCTGGCTGCGCCGCTGTTTTAGCATGTGTGCTAGGTACATTGCAGCCAACATCAAATGTTCTGAAAGTCAATAAATAGATGAGTTGGCGATCATGAATCCCATTAAATCGACTTCTCGTTAGCATTCTATGTGAAATTGTGGTCATAGGATTGAGGTTGAAGTTCCCTTATGACATCAAGATGGTGAAAAGGGATACATAGTGATGAATCTAGCTACATTCTGGTAGACTTAGAAGACCTAAGAAGTGTAGTGTCCCAATGGAATCAATGGGGGATGCAATGATACCTAAGTTACATTATCTTCCTACCTAATGCATCTGGAGTCTGAATGTGGGAAATATATATACAATGGGAGATCGTGAACTGATTCAACTGAAGGGGAAGACGATTGGTATTATTGCAGTTTAAGTGTTCACAAGACAGATTTTGGACACATTTTACCTCCATAAAGGATACAAAGAGGTTAGGCTGGGCTAGGTAGGGTTGTTTTGGGGGTAAATTTGTGCTGGACATGCATCACTCGAAAACGAAGGCCATTGATCTCACTGCTTGACGAGTTTGTGGTTCACGAGTTTGTGCAGAGGTGGCCTGATAGAGGGGCACGCTTGTTCGGCCTGATCTAGGTATGAACATTAAAGTCAGCATAATGATCAGAATGTTAGTGTATGCAATATGGAGCATGTTCCCCAGCATACTACGTCTTTGTGATAACGAATTGATGCCTAATACTTTTGCTATTTTTGTCATGCATGTATCGCATGCTATTTATGGCAGTCATTCATGCTATTGATATTCAACAAATTTTGCTTCCCACTGTAATGTGCTCTATTGTTTTGTATTCAATAGTGTTAACAATATTAAGCATAAACCAAGACGGATCTAGCAATTCTGACTTTAATTATCTAGCGTGCTGAGGGCATTGTTCCGCCAACTTTGTTGTACTAGGTGATTGTCGGATGGCTCCAGACAGGTCTGTTTTCAATTAAGTCTCGTTAATCTGGATTTAAACTGTTCCACTATACAGGTAGACTAAACCAGGGTGGGTACCAGTTTCAAGTGGCTAGATAGTTCAGGGAAAAATTGTGAAAGCTTGCGTGGCAAGGTATATTATATATCATGTGTACATATTTATTGGTATTTGTATTTATTGCTTTTATGTTGGTGTATGTGCTTGCATTTTGTCTTTCTTAACGTTGTCTTATTTCGTGACAAGGTGCAAACTGAGAAATCGCACCGCTGAGGCGCATCGTCACGGTGTCTGTCCTTTCAGTACATGGCCAAACAGGCCCGTGAAGATCCATACGTATCACATGTGGTCTCTGCATCATGTACAAGAGGGCAAAAGTCGCAATAAATAAATATATCCTGATTGGAAAGACAAATGGTCAGTGCGCTTCTTGGAATGAAAGTTAAGTCTTCATTTGTGCCAATCCTTCAATCCATAGAACAGCATGAGACAAAGGAAAACAATAGCATGCCCTCACAACATGGAGGCCCGTTTTGAGGTGGAGTAACAGGCTACTTTTGATCCTTCCCCTATAAAAAATTATTGGTGGCGCCATTGATCGCTGGGTCTTGATCTGGAATGTAGTTTGCCTCTGGCAGGTTTTTTGTTCTTGTTCGAGCATTTTGACACGGTTGATATGCTGCAAATAAATTCAGTTATGGATAATCAAGTTCTATGTATTTTGGTCGTGCGTTGTCATGGTGTACCGTAATGTAGATGCATGGTGAGATGGGTCTTGATAATGTGGCCGAGGTGTAGCCAACATATGAGCATGCTATGTTGGTGTAGGACTGACCCGGCATCGCAGTCGAGCCGAGAGCAGTGTGTACAGCTCGACCCACCTGATCGCCGGCGGCTGAGCCAAGGGTCACCAGCCCAGTGTCTACAGCTCGACCCACCTGATCGCCGGCGGCTGAGCCAAGGGTCACCAGCCCAGTGTGTACAGCTCGACCCACGTGATCGCCGGCGGCTGAGCCAAGGGTCACCAGCCCAGTGTGTACAGCTCGACCCACGTGAACGCCGACGGCTGAGCCAAGGGTCACCAGCCCAGTGTGTACAGCTCCACCCACGTGAACGCCGGCGGCTGAGCCAAGGGTCACCAGCCCAGTGTGTACATCTCGACCCACGTGAACGCCGGCGGCTGAGCCAAGGGTCACCAGCCCAGTGTGTACATCTCGACCCACGTGAACGCCGGCGGCTGAGCCAAGTGTCACCAGCCCAGTGTGTACAGCTCGACCCACCTGATCGCCGGCGGCTGAGCCAAGGGTCACCAGCCCAGTGTGTACAGCTCGACCCACCTGATCGCCGGCGGCTGAGCCAAGGGTCACCAGCCCAGTGTGTACAGCTCGACCCACGTGACGCCGGGTGGCGGCTCGACCACGTGAACGCCGGCGGCTGGGAGGGTCACCAGCCCAGTGTGTACAGCTCGACCCACGTGAACGCCGGCGGCTGGCCAAGGGTCACCAGCCCAGTGTGTACACTCACCCACGTGATCGCCGGCGGCTGAGCCAAGGGTCACCAGCCCAGTGTGTACACTCGACCACTGACCGGGCTAGCCAAGGTCACCAGCCCAGTAAGCCGTAAGCCCCCTGATCGCCGGCGGCTGAGCCAAGGGTCCCAGCCCAGTGTGTACAGCTCGACCCACGTGAAGCCGGCGGCTGAGCCAAGGGTCACCAGCCCAGTGTGTACAGCTCACCCACTGATCGCCGGCGGCTGAGCCAAGGGTCACCAGCCCAGTGTGTACAGCTCGACCCACGTGATCGCCGGCGGCTGAGCCAAGGGTCACCAGCCCAGTGTGTACAGCTCGACCCACTTGATCGCCGGCGGCTGAGCCAAGGGTCACCAGCCCAGTGTCTACAGCTCGACCCACGTGAACGCCGGCGGCTGAGCCAAGGGTCACCAGCCCAGTGTGTACAGCTCGACCCACGTGATCGCCGGCGGCTGAGCCAAGGGTCACCAGCCCAGTGTGTACAGCTCGACCCACGTGAACGCCGGCGGCTGAGCCAACAGGTCACCTGGCGTGAATTAGGTTCGCTCAGGGAGGGGAGGCAACGGGCATGGAGAGCCGGACCGGCAGACAGCACGGCTCCGACGTGCTGTGAACATGGCACCCAGTGTCCTCGTGGAATTGATCGTCCACAAACATCGCGGAGCAGCAGCGGAGCGTGCAGCCACCGATAGCGCATTTATACTCTTATATTACGTATGGCATCACCTGTCAGTTGGGTGTCAGCTCGCACCTGTGTCGCATGGCATCAGCTGTCAGTTGGGTGTCAGCTCGCACCTGTGTCGCATGGCATCAGCTGTCAGTTGGGTGTCAGCTCGCACCTGTGTCGCATGGCATCAGCCGTCAGTTGGGTGTCAGCTCGCACCTGTGTCGCATGGCGTCACCTTTCAGTTGGGTGTCAGCTCGCACCTGTGTCGCATGGCGTCACCTTTCAGTTGGGTGTCAGCTCGCACCTGTGTCGCATGGCGTCACCTTTCAGTTGGGTGGACGTCATAGTTTGTCATGCAGGGTACATTTGAGTGCGTCTTTACCTGTATGCTGAGGGCCAGTGCAGTGTTATGCAGACGGCTTCAGCTGCCACCAGATGTCGCTTGTCATGACATGGGGATGTCGGAATTCGCTTTGTGCAGGTGCCATTTTGTGTGTCTTGGGAGTAGCAAGTGATTATCCAAAGTAGTACATCACTGTCACAAGTATCGCAGAGGGAGACCAGAGCTGGGTCAGTCGGTGAGCTTCATCTCACAAGATGTCGACTCACGCAGACCCAGCGAGGTTTTTCATACCGCGCCGCGGTCGCCTAGAACAGGCTACCACCCGTCACCAGGCAAGCACCGAGTCGCTCTGCATTCATAAGTGCTTTGGCATAGAGTCGCTAGTTTTACTAAATGTGTGTAAGTCTATATAAGCTGTATGTTCTTGAAATGTTTCTGACGCAATTGCATTTACCTGATGTCCTTACGCAACATTGTCTGGGTGCAGAACAGCCACCACGTGGAAGTACCCCAATACATGACTATGACTATGACTATGACTTCAATACTAAATTTCTTTCACCTAAAATCGTGGAAAACAGATCCCGACTCCAGACTCCCTCTCACCTGACTCAACATACATTGTTTTTTAATTCCTGATCAATGCAGATAAAACCTTTCAATGCCCTGATTCCGCCTTAGTTTTTCTTCTGAAATTTATGTGACCAGCCAATCGTTTTCATAAAGCGACACGGTTGCGACTGTGAGCATCTGTGCGATAATGCATGCTCTCCGACTGCAGCATATGTTTCTTGCAGCCGCTTCCCTGAAGCTGCACTGTGAGGTGGCTACTGGAGAGGTGGCTGTACGACCGATGTGGCAGGGCCTCCTCTGACATGCCAGCTGAGGGTGACGTGCCCCCACCCCCACCCCACCCCCACCAATCGTGGCCTCCACATGTGATGAGGGATCACCACCAATGAAGAGTGTCTCAGTACAGTTGAGCTGCAGTCTGGGCAGCGCGTATCGACCCTGGCGAGGGCGATGGCAGCGCCACCTGTGCATCCCACCATCACATGTGCGTCCCGCTCTGCCGCCTCGGCGGTCCGAACTAGTGTTGAAACTTGCAATCTCATGCCGGCTGGCAGAACCACAGTCAGTCATGGACCGGGGTAGGATTAAATAAAGATAAATTGTTATATTTGTCGATTAAAAAAAATGGGAGGGTGAATATTGTTTGCGAATCTAGGATGATGCCGGTAAAAAAAACACAAATAGTGATCATATCCGTCGTCATGGGTGTGACTTTGTGAAATTGGTCTATGGGAGAAGTTGTCTATTGACCTTTTTGATGGCAAAAGATGCGAGAAAACCATTTATGTCTTGTGTACGACTATTAGCTATCGTAAAACCTTCAGTCTGATTGCGGGGAGGGGGAACTTAATGATTGAGTGGCCAGTGGCCTCCCTTAGTGTATGCAAAGTGATGCCCGTGTCCATGGTGTCAGGGAATCTTATATGAAGCAGGTGAATTGATTTTCGGCAATGCCAGAGCAGTACTTCTTCCGGCCTGTTGGTTGGTAGGTGGGAGTGGAGGGAAGGATGTGTTTACCATAGGTGTGTGGCCTGCCCAGTCATTGCTGTGGCCCAACCGGTCAATTATTTTCCAGTGTTTTAGTACCACTGGGGAGGGGGCGAACGGAGTTTAGTTTCTTACCCCCGAAAAATACCTCCTACCTGTCGGGCATATGTGCGGGAGCGGTAACACCTCACGGTAAAACCTTACACCTATGTTTGTGCTTTCTGTCAACAGATGGCAGGCGTTCATGGGCATTGGCAAACGTCTGGTATCTTCTGTAATTCGAGACATTTTCATAACATTCTAAGAACTGTCACACATGTCAAAACAATCATCCATGTTTCGTTGTTCACACGCGCACTGGAGAGGGGGGGGGGGCGGATTCCGCCCCACCCACCACCCTAAGCTCTCGGCTCCTATTAACCCTCGCACGGCTGGGGGGGGGTAGATACATACCCCTCTAAGGTTTTCCCGCGATAGCGGGAAAATGGCACGCGACAGCGCGCTGAAATTTGGTATACCTTACCATTAGCTATTTTTACATGTTCCCCCAAAAAATATGGTCGGGTCATCAAAGGTCGCCGAGTTATCGCGGGTCAAGTGAGGTCACCTCCAAAAATATTTAAGCAGTCGCCACGCCTTCAATAATAAAGATATTACAATGACACTTTTAGGGTTTACTTATCTTGACTGAGCGCCAAAACGTACAATTTCAGAATTTTCGAATTTTGATTTTTTGATGACGTCATTTTTTGCACTTTGTAGTTTTATCTAAACTAACATCAACACTGCAGACAACCTATGGACTTTTGTATAATGCTAAGTTGACTTAGAGCATCATATTTTTGGTTCGTATACCTATTTCAAAAAGAAAAAATTCAAAATTCCAAAATTGTAAAAATCCAAAATTGTGAAAATCCAAAATTTTGAAACTTTTACCCGCAAAAAAACCGCGATAACTCGGTGACCTACGATGACCCGACCCAAATTTTTTTAGAAGATGTAAAAATAGCTAATTGTAAGGAATGCCAAATTTCAGCGTCCTGCCGCGCGCCGTTTTCCCGCTGTCGCGGGAAAACTTTGGTGAGGTAGGTATCTACCCCCCTCAGCTGTGCGAGGGTTAAGTTCAAATCCTAGCGTAAAAACTACCGAAGTACTTTCGACTGGAATTTGTTTGAGCTATCCGATGCAATTTTCAGATTCGTTCTATCTTGCTTGGTTCGTGAGATACCTGGGGGGGTATGTATCTACCCCCCCCCCAGCCTGGCGAAGGTGGCTCAGACCACCAGCCGTGCGAGGGTTAAAGCTGCAGGAACGACATTCGCAGGGTGGATGGGTACCGTAGTGCACTCTATTGTGTGCAAATTTCATGACCTTAGGTCAATATCTTCAAGGTCAAATGAGGTCACATTTGCAAAATTATCTTGTTTTGCGTGGCTTGGCTTGGCATTGTTATGGATCGCTGTGATTGTGTTTAAATGCTCAAAAATGGGCATCAATGATGTTTTGGATATTACTAATGATGCAATGCAGATGCTAGACCCAACATTTGACCTTCAGGTCACCTATGTAGCTGCACTTTATCAAGTCAGTTACCTGTTCCAGTTACCGGAACCGGGCCGCCCGCCCGACTGCTCCGTCGGGCAGCTCGGCGCAATCGGCTTCGTGAAGAAAGGAGTGAAGTACATGAATAAAGTATGGAAACGCAATGACAAACAGTACAAATGACAAACAGTAGTGCATTTATGACAACATTCCAGTTGATCAAGTTTGGTTCCATTAACCTGTCATGAACTTGACCTGACTTGACCTCGGTGACCTAACATGACCTTGAAACTATATAGCATATCAATATACATCAAACAAGTCGCAAGTGTTGCCGAGAACACTTCCCTTTTGCGAACATACGGGAAGCGCATCAGCGCCGATTTTGTGGTCTGGCGCTAGGATTTTTTTTTTACTTTAACGGCCCCTAACTTGAGAAAAAAAATCGGCCGATTTCCATTTTTTTACTTTAAGCGACGCGCCGGTCATTTTTAAGCAGGTACGCAGAAAATCGCATATATCGACCGTTAAAATATGCAGTTAGGTACGAAAAACCGGAAGGCTGGGCGGATTTCGCCCCCCCCCCCTCCAGTGCTCGTGTTAACTCTGTCACATACCCTGGATGGTGAGTTGGCAGGTTTTTGCTCCTGTGGATGGTGATCCCGCAGTTGCCAATGGGCACCCCATGCGGACAAAATTATTGAGAAAATGGTTTGTGCCAGCGTAACAAATTGCAACTTGTTCACAACGATCAACCTTGGTATATTGACGTTGCTTGGCAATAGCCGACTTTGGCAATGCCTCTCACTGTCACGCACATGGCTAGAGTTGACTTTAGTGCGTTGCATTCACTAATACTTGATAAGATATGCAGCACGGGTGTCGATTTTTTAAGAAAAAAAGCATGGGGGGGGGGGGGCGAAGTGACAACACACTAGACACACCCCCCTCCCTCAACCAAAATTCATCGGATTTCGCCACTTATTTTCAGATCTCAGAAATTCTGATTTTGTATTCTACGATGTGTATGTGTATGTCTATTCACCATCCTCACCAACGGGGAAAATCGTCCAATAACTGGTGAAGTCACATAATTAAAAGAGCAGTGCTCAGTACATGTCAACATAACTCTGAGTAATAGCATGCGACTGCAGTGCCATACAGTGGTCTCGGATCTATAGTCACCGTCACCGTCACCGTTACCATCCTCCTCACTCCACACACCAACAAACACACACCGGCTTAAATAAAAATACTTCAGCGATCAGATGTAGGCTAAAGCACACCGGCCTTGATGGAGCATCAGAGCACAGCAGACCTGAACTGTGATGACGATGAGTGAAAGTATTTCCTTGGTGCCTAACAGGGAGGGCATTTTTCTCTTCACTACGCCACTGCGGCTGCTCAACGTGTTTCTTTCCGCAGATTGCACGATCGAGAGTAGAAAGGCCCTTCGGATAATTTCCTTTCGGGGCCCATTCTGAATTTTCCGGTGCTCTGGTCGATTCGATAGAATCCCCTTGTGATTTTTGTGGTGAAGTCTATTTTTTGTAAGCCCCTGCATGATATCTTTGATATTTATGATAAGTGCGATTTTTTGTGGCCCCGTGGTCAATTCTTGGGATCCCTTGCGCGAGTTTTAGTGGCTATGACACGTTTTTTTTTTGGGGGGGGGGGCCAACACGTTTTGTTGGTTTTTTGGAACCATTGTTGAGATCCCAGATTGATTTTCCGTGTCCGGACTGTTTTTAATTTCCCGGCTTCATTTGTTGGGTGATCTTAACCAGACTTTTAGAGCCCCGGTGCGACCTGTCATTCCTCTAGCGTGATTTTCAGTGGCCCGGGTGAGAATTCTTAGTACCCCCAATCTTAGCGTGATTTTCAGGAGGCCCTGGCCCGACCGTTTGTGGCCCCCGTAGTGATTTTCCTGAACCACGGCACGACTTTTTTGCGGCCCCAGCTTGATTTTCAGGGGTCCAAGTGCAAACTTTTGAGGCCCCAGCGTCATTATCAGGGGCCCCTGCGCTACTTTTGGGGGCCCCCAATGTGATTTTTCTGAACTCCGGTACGATTTTTGGTGGACCCAGCGGGATATTTAGGGAGCATGACGCATTTTTTTCCTGAACTCGGCGGATTCTTGGAGGCCCAACAACCTGTCAGGAGGGGGAGGCAACTGCCCACAATGCCCCCCCCCCCATTCGGTATGTCACTGTGCCATGCAATGATGCAACATAGGAATCCAGGAATAGTTCATCTGTTTCATCACTCACATGTGAATTCAACTTCCCATTCTCCGGACAGTTTGAGGAACTCAAACATCTGCTACATGGATCGGCAAGGATGGTTTATAAGGCAACATGGATACCATGGATTCAGATCACAGTAGTTGTGCTGCAATACATACCTTGACAATACATGCAATACATTAATTTTCATTAATTGACTTATATGGTGTCCTGAGTGAGTAGGACAATCGAGATGGGTTTCTGTGATATGCATTGTAGAAGTAATGTTATGATGTAGCCTTTAGACCCCAGTAGGAATGGTATGGATTCACTCATAAGTGAATTTGCAAACATACTGATAAATCAGTTAACAACAATGCAGGGAGCTATGATCAACATGGTCGATGTACCCTAAAGCCCAAATAACTAAGTAACAATGCAGGGAATCTGCTGCATAACATTTTGCCCATAAATTAGCCATGATATATGGTATCATACTTCCCATGCTATTTAGAATAGTGAGCTTTATTTTGTGTACGAACATCAGTACCTTAGAAATGTTACTTAAACGTTACACACATCAGTTCCTTACAAGTGTCAGCAGTATATTTCCTTCATGCGCTTTACACATGATTCAAGAAAGCACTGTCATCGATTTTAAACATGCAAAAAAAAGTGGGCCTCCTGGTGTTTTGAATGCTATTTGAGTGAATTTGCTGTCTTATTAGTAAACTGATCACTTATCGAGATATAAGTACTATAACTTCGCCTGCTTCTATCATGAAAATTTGTCTTTTTCCAATGTATCAGAAATCATCAAAATAACTTCTTGTCCACAAACCAGTGTAGTAATTTCTATGAATTTATCATATTTATTAACACAAATGATGTAGATCTGATCTGCAAATCGATAACTCAGAAAATGGTATCAGCACAAAATTTTATTCCTGAAAATATAGTACTTTCAACCTGTTATTGTTCTTTGTGAAGCAATAGCATGTGAACATGCTGCAATGCTCTCATGCAGCATGCAGATAGAGGTTCATCACGTGCACCAGGTAGCACAAAAAGAGGTATTATTGCAGTCTAAGGTAACCACAAAACAGGTTTTACACCCATTTTTCGTGCACAAATCATTAAAAGGCGCTAAGGTTTGGACTAGTTACGTTAGGCTAGGCTTTTGTTGTAAGTTAGTTTTTTTTTATTACAAAAAAAATGTTCTTCAAAAACAGCTCAAGCTAGATTAGGTTATATTAGGCTTTTTAAGTTGTAAATGTTCGAGAACAAAAAAAATTGCTTGGAAATTTTGCATTAAAAAATTATTTCTTGCATGGAAGACTAGGCTAGGTTAAGTAAGGTTATGTTACATCTTTTTTTTTATCTGAACATTATTTTTCATACTAAATTACTCAAATCCAAGCCCCTTTTTGGGTGTTATTTTGCCTCACAATTGAAAAGTGTGCATCTGCAGAAAATATGAGCGGTTCCATCATGTTCAGTATATTAATAAACACTGCATTAAAAAAGAATTTCAAAGAAATCAGAGAGTACCATAAGCTGAAAAATTACTAAAAAAGCCAGGTATTATCGCAGTTTAAGGTAACCACAAGACAAGTTTTACACACATTTTACCTCCATGAAGCATACAAAGTGTTAGGTTTGGTTAAGTCAGGTTAGGTTAGGCTTTTGTTGTAAGTTAGAAAGAAAGCATTTTCTTGAAAAATATTTTTCTAATTATTTTTCAACAAAAACAGTTCAGGCTAGCTTAGGTTAGGTTTTTGAAGTTGAAAATATTTGAGAACATGCCTCGAAAATTTCACTTAAAAACAATTCATTTCTTGTATGGGAAGTTGGACTAGGTTAGGTTAGGTTATGTTACATCTTGAACATTATTTGTATGCTATATTACCTAACTCCACACCCTTTTGTTGGTGTTATTATTACTCCCAATTGAAAAGCATGCATTTGCAGGGGAAAGGACACTCAATTTGTGCTTTTAGGTGTTTTTTACATTTAAATTTCCAATGCAATGTTTATCAATGTTACTAAGCTGATGTGACCACTCATCTTCTGTGCAAGTGCTTACTTTCCACGTTATGAGCAAAATAACATAAAAACGGGCTTTGACTTAGGTAACATAGCATAAAAAGAAATACATTAAAAATGCAACATAACCTAACCTAACCTAGCCTAACCTGACGTTGGAGAAAACAATTATAAAACAAAATTGGAAAAATATCAAGCAATTTATGTTCTTGAAATTGTACAAATGAAGAAACCTAACCCAACCTAACCTAACCAGAATTATTGTGCTTTTAGGTGGTAACAAGACAAGTTCTTACACATTTGCCTCCATAAAGGAGGCAAATGGTCTAGGTTTGGTTATGTTAGGTTAGTTTAGGTGTTTTAAGTTCGACATTTTTTGCAAACATTTTCCAAAAATTTAACACACGCACTGGAGGGGGGGGGGGCGAAATCCGCCCACCCCTCCGGTTTTTCGCAAATAACTGCACATTTTACCGGTCGATATACGCGATTTTCGGTGTACCTGTTTAGAAATGAACGGCACGTCGTTTAAAGCAAGAAAAATGGAAATCGGTCGAAAATTTGTCAAGTTAGGGGCCGCTAAATTAAAAAAAATGTTATAGCGCCAGACCACGAAAATCGGCGCTGATGCGCTTCCAGTATACTGACAAAAGGGAAGTGTTCTAGCCAAACTAGCGACTTATTTGATGCATATTGATATGCTGTATAGTTTCAAGGTCATGTTAGGTCACCAAGGTCAAGTCAGGTCAAGTTCATGACAGGTTAATGGAACCAAACTTGATCAACTGGAATGTTGCCATAAATGCACTGCTGGTTGTCATTTGTACTGTTTGTCATTGCGTTTCCATACTTTATTCATGTACTTCACTCCCTTCTTCGCGAAGCCGATTGCGCCGAGACGCCCGACGGAGCAGTCCAGCGGGCGGCCCGGTTCCGGTAACTGGAACAGGTAACTGAGCTGATAAAGTGCTGCTATATAGGTGACCTGAGGTCAAATGCCGGGTCCAGCATCTGTATTGCATCATTCGTATTGTCCAAAACATCATTGGTGCTCATTTCGGAGCATTTAAACACAATCACAGCGGTCCGTAACGATGACAAGCCAAGCCACACAAAACGGGAAAATTTTGCAAATCTGACTTCATTTGACCTTGAAGATATTGACCTAAGGTCAAGAAAATTGCACACAATACAGTTCACTACCGTGCCCATCCACCCTGCGAATTTCGTTCCTCCAGCTTTACTAGGAGCCGAGATCTTAGGGGGGGGGGGGCGGAATCCGCCCCCCCCCCCCCTCCAGTGCGCGTAATTATCAGAGGCTCTCCAGGGCGCGTGTTAAAAGAAATGGCGCTTTTTTCTTCAAAAGTAGCTTATGTTAGATTAGGTTAGGTTGGGCTGTGCTTTATTTAAAAATAAATATATATTGCTTGACATTTTTACAATTTGATATGTTGGTTTTGTTTTCTCCAAAGGGAGGCTAGGCTAGGTTAGGTTAGGTTATGTTGCATTTTTGTTTTTTGTTATTAAATATTTATTTTATCTTGTCACCTAATACAAATCATTTTTGGTGTTATTCTGCTCACAACCTGAAAAGTAAGCATTTGCACAGAAAATGAGTGGTCCCATCATCTGAGTCACATTCATAAACATTGCATTGAAATGATACATTCCACGAATTCATAAAACACCTTAAAACACAAATTTACCAAAATGAGTGGTCACATCATGTTTATCACATTGCTAAACATTGCATTAAACAAATTCAAGAAATCAAAAATTACCTTAAGCTGTAAATTTACCAAAAGGTTTGCGAACCCCTGGACGGAAATGCAGCACTGGGTGCCCCAATCCTGGGCAGAAAAGGCACTAAGAGCAGTGGAATTAAAATATTAATAAAAGCTAACTAAAAATAGCTCTTCTTGAAGACAAACATGGTAGTTATGTGGTATTAACGTAAACATTCTGAGCACAAATCAGAAAAAAGCATGGACTGGACTTGTTCAAGCTTACCTACCAACTTCTTCAACTACTGTTCCTTTGGGAATTAAACATCAGCAAGCTATTTATTCACTTTTTAAAATCACACCAATCTGCAGATACATCAGGAGGTGTGAAGTACAAAAACGAATCAGTACGACGCCACATGAGATTGGCCTCCGGATTACATTCTGCGCGCAATTGCACCACAAATGTCTCATCTCCGTCACATTTCTCGACCACAACCGCAAATTTAGATTTGAGGTGCTGGGATTTCTGTAACTGGACTTTTTATCTTTGGATGCTATGATTTTGGATGTTCTGAGGAACGCCGATCACGATTTGTGGCATTTCATGCGCGCTAGTGTCTATTAACCCACGCACGTCCGGGGGGGGGGAAGATATCTGCCCCCCCCCCCCTGCGGTTTTTCCTACTTTGCCGCCATACTAATCGGGTTAGCAAGGCCAAACCTCGCCTGGCTGCTCATTGGTCTTTTCCGCATATCCTCAGAAATGTTTGATCCTGGGTCATCTCAAGTCAGGTCACCAGGTCATGCGAAGTGACCCAACATCCCTCGGAGTTCTAAGTGGCATCACTCCCACAATAATTGGGCGATTGATTTCAAACTTATATCACGTCATGATCTTATCAAGGACTATAATATGTATCTCACGGTTTGTTTGTAGCATTGGCCTGAGGTCAGGTCGCGGCCATGGCTTCCCCATTATAGGCCTATGGTAAAATATACAAATGTTTCCTGGTTACATATTTGCTCTCGGAATGACGTCCAACGGTTATGGCGTGTAGTTCAAAGCTATTCTCAATGTCACCGCTGACATTTTTGCTCAGTGACCTCACCAAGGTCAGCTGAGGTCACCTGGAATCACTAGCACATTTCTGCGCATTATATCGCACTGCATTGAGCTAGAAGGCTGAAATTACCATCATTGTGCTTGTAGCGCCAAGACATGTCGATTGATATGTTACATGACCTCCCTAGTCTACCCCATGACCTTGACCTGAGGTCATAGTTTCGGTGACCCATCTGTTGATCTGACCTTAAATTACACAGCGTATGTCGATAGCACATTTCAAGGGCTGTCGAATAGCATTTGCAGTTTGTTTCTATCTGTTACAGGTCCTGAGATATGTGGCAATATCTGAGAGTCCCACCCGATCTGGTCGAATTTAACATATGATGACCCAGTGACCTAAATATTGACCTGAGCGAGAAAATGACCGAACTACTTTCGATAGAGTTTGTCACCAGCTATCCAACACCGTTTCCCGTTTGTCGCTACCTAGCATAGTTCTGGAGATCTTATGGGGGCAGACATCTGTCCCCCCCCCCCGGACATGCGAAGTTGGCGCGGACCGCCGGACGTGCGAGTGTTAAGTCTCCACACAGATTTGGTGATGGGCTTTAACCTTGTATAACTTGCAAGGTTCGTTTAGAAAGTCTTGTAAGCCACGGCTTAGTACCTACCTATTGCTTTCTTCAAGAATAACAATTATAATACAGTGTGCATGCAGCTTCTTGTTGACTTTTTTATTTCATGGTATCATAAGCTGACAGATATTTGGCTCACATGTGGCTCTTGGTGCAGGTCGATACTGGGGTGCTCCGTATCAATATTGAATATATGCACATTGTCATTGGGATATAGGTGGGTACCTAGGTAAATATCAAGCTTATCGTGTTATGAATTGGCTGCTGAAGATAAACATAGTTTATATATCCACAATCCCAATGAAAACTGATTGTTGTTGACTGGACTGGATTGTGTGCAAGTTTGACAATGACTGGAAATTGAGAATGGAATGAATTCAGTTCAAGCTCCATATGCATGTGCTTTTGCCATTGGTCATGTGTGCAAGCATCATTATGACAATGCAATTCTTGTCTAGTGGCTTTGCATATTTTTCAGACACTGGTTTAAAATCCATCAGCATCAGCTAATCTCGACATTTCATCATGTAAGTTGTGCTTGCAAAGTGGAAGGAAATCTAACTCCTTTGTTTTTTTCCACAACATTTTCAATTTTGCAGCAAAGGGTGGAGGGTCAATCCACTATCCAATCGAAATCTGTTCCATTTCAGTACAAAATGTGCTGGTTGGCATCATCTAAGTTTTGTAAGTAGCATGGTGTTTTTTTTTTAACTTTCTTCTCAGCCTGCCTGCCGTTCGTGAGCCTACCCTCCCCCTGCCAGCATCACTGTGGAACGTCACGCACGAGAAAAGGTCACCATTGACGTCATGGATTCTGTTCAGTTTCTAGTGCGCCCCTTGCCATGGGGTCGCATCGGTTAAAAATAAAAGAGAATCTTCGAGTGTTAACACGCGCCCTGGAGGGCCTCTGAAAATTACGCGCACTGGAGGGGTGGGGGGGGGACGGATTCCGCCCCCCCTAACATCTCGGCTCTTAGTAAAGCTAGAGGAACGAAATTCGCAGGGTGGATGGTTACGGTAGTAAACTCTATTGTGTGCAAATTTCATGACCTTAGGTCAATATCTTCAAGGTCAAATGAGGTCACATTTGCAAAATTTCCCGGTTTTGCGTGGTTTGGCTTGTCATCGTTATGGATCGCTGTGATTGTGTTTAAATGCTCCAAAATGGGCATCAATGGTGTTTTGGACATTACTAATGATCCAATGCAGATGCTAGACCCAGAATTTGACCTCAGGTCACCTATATAGCAGCACTTTATCAGGTCAGTTACCTGTTCCAGTTACCGGAACCTGGCCGCCCGCCCGACTGCTCCGTCGGGCAGCTCGGAGCAATCGGCTTCGTGAAGAAAGGAGTGAAGTACATGACTCCTTTCGTATGGAAACGCAATGACAAACAGTACAAATGACAAACAGTAGTGCATTTATGACAACATTCCAGTTGATCAAGTTTGGTTCCATTAACCTGTCATGAACTTGACCTGACTTGACCTCGGTGACCTAACATGACCTTGAATCTATATAGCATATCAATATGCATCACATAAGTCGCTAGTGTTGCCAAGAACACTTCCCTTTTGCGAATATACGGGAAGCGCATCAGCGCCGATTTTTGTGGTCTGGCGCTATAAATGTTTTTGACTTTAACGGCCCCTAACTTGAAAATATTTCGGCCGATTTCCATTTGTCTTACTTTAAACGACGCGTCGTTCATTTCTAATGAGGTACCCAGAAAATCGCGTATATTGACCGGTAAAATCTGCAGTTATTCACGAAAAATCGTAGGGGGTGGGCGGATTTCGTCCCCCCTCCAGTGCGCGTGTTAACACGCGCCCTGGAGGGCAACTGAAAATTACGCGCACTGGAGGGGGGTTCCGCCCCTCCCCCTAAGATCCCGGCTCCTATTAACGCTGGGGTAACGAAATTTGCGGGGTGGATGGGTACGCTAGTGAAATCTATTGCGTGCAAATTTCATGACATTGGGTCAATATCTTCAAGGTCAAATGAGGTCACATATGTTTTTATTTATTTAATGTTTTGCGTGGCTTGGCTTGTCATTGTTATGGATGGCTGTGATTGTGTTGAAATGCTCCAAAATGAGCATCAATGATGTTTTGGAAATTACTGATGATGCAATACAGATGCTAGACCCGGCATTTGACCGCAGGTCACCTATATAGCAGCACTTTACCAGGTCAGTTACCTGTTCCAGTTACCGGAACCGGGCCGCCCGCCCGGCTGCTCCGTCGGGCAGCTCGGCGCAATCGGCTTCGCGAAGAAAGGAGTGAAGTACATGAATAAAGTATGGAAAACGCTTAGGTATACCATGACAAACAGTAGTTTTCAGGATGTGTAGGGAGTAACACGCAAAGCGAAATCAATTGCATGACAGTCATTCGCATTTATGACAACATTCCGGTTGACCAAGTTTGGTTCCATTAACCTGTCATGAACCTGACCTGACTTGACCTCGGTGACCTAACATGACCTTGAAACTGTATAGTATAACAACATACATCAAACAAGTCGCTAGTGTTGCCAAGAACACTTCCTCTTTGCCAATATATGGGAAGCGCATCAGGGCCGATTTTTGTGGTCTGGCGATACGAAATGTTTTGACTTTAACGGCCCTTAACTCGAAAAATGTTCGGCCGATTTCCGTTTATCTTGCTTTAAAAGACGCGCCGAATATTTATAACCGAAAAACCGGAGGGGTGGGCGGATTTCGCGCCCCCCCCCCTCTCCAGTGCGCGTGTTAATCTTAACCAATCGCAAAAAGCATGTGTGAGGAATTACCAGCTACCGACATCAATTTTGTTTCCATGACCGAAGGAAAAGAAAAGAGATTCCATATTTCCTCCCTTTCGTTGGTGAAAAAGGAAGACCTAAAGAAATGGAGAACAGTGATCTTGGGGAGAAAACAGAGCCGATGTTGGAAGAAAGAACTAAACAATATATGGAATCGATTCGTAGCAGCATAACAAGGAAGATAGAGGATATTAGGTGCAACTTCGGGAACAGCAGAATAAATAGATGAGTGGCGATGCATCCATAACCCGTGTTGTCAAGGAAGCCATGAGATCCGCCATTTGCTCTCATTTAATTGAGGAAAATATCAACGGTGACATGAAATAGAACGGAAGAAAGGGATGCAGTTCAGCATGAGGTTCACAGCCATCGTGCCTTATTTCGCTTGGACAACAGCTCACGTCTTGCTGTTGTGTTTATCTACGATAAATACTTTCTGTTATATTTATACCATGCTGTCGAGGCTCAGTGTATTTATCGTAATTTATAGAAACTTATAATGTGTTGTTTTACAGAGTTGGAAAACGGCTGCATT
Organism: Ashinkailepas kermadecensis; assembly: GCA_034440615.1. NCBI lineage: Eukaryota > Metazoa > Arthropoda > Thecostraca > Neolepadidae > Ashinkailepas > Ashinkailepas kermadecensis. The sequence continues at coordinate 363,534 of JAOTOM010004733.1, forward strand.
TGTAAGCAAAAATGTTTCTATTTTTCTTCAGTTGTACTCGTTCAATGAGATGAAGCATTGCTATTGAAAGAATCACGAAGCTAGGAGCTAAACCTTCATGTTACAAAACACATTTCTGAAATCTTGTGAAGATTCTGCTGAGGAAGTTACAAACGTCCTGAAGCTGAACCGTTCCTCATGTATTTTAATCTGGCTTGCAACGGCCAAAACTCGTTCCAAATGCTCGTGCTTATTATAAGAGATGCTTCGGCATATCATAATATGGTATCCCTGCCTGGGGTCGGGAAATTGAGCAACGTTTACCAGGGGTTTGTCTTCAACGGAGTACGGAGGGCCACGGCCGAGGTACAGAGATGACGAAACACGTAGGTAAATTATGCTTAATTTCAAGGTGCAAAGGCTGGAAGAGATTTCCTGCATTTGATAGGTCGTACGTATCGCATCGCTCTTGTGTTCAGGGAAGGACTTTTTGATCTCGTACGTATATATGTAAAGCCAGATTCTCATCAGCATACGATGCTTTAGATGATGACAACAGCTCTGATGGAGAAGCTGACAGCGAGTTGAAGAAGTGCAAAACATAGTGGAAGAACACAACTGCACGGATGCCAGAAATACGGATGCATTGTGTTCCATGCATACACGGGAATCACAATCAGTAATGAAAGGTAGGCCATGCAGTTCAAAATATTTAGAAATAATTGATCGTTCATTTCGAAATAATGCACGATCGTCATCGCCATCGTTCATGACGATGACGATTGTTTTTATGTGCATGTAAGTTACTAGTGTATCAACAGGGCACCAATGTACGTAATGTTACTGCGCATATATCGAGTTGTGTGATCGGTGCGTGTTGTGTTTTCACACGTATTGCTCATGCCAGATTACTCGGGGGAGAGGAGAGAAACGTAGTACCTACTACATTATACACCAAAGACCGCGAGCGGGCCGGAAAACATCGTGAACGTGTCAGAAAACATGGCTTCCTATTCGCCCATAATTGCATGCGATAGCGATGGTGGAGAGCAGAACATCAAAGAGCAGAAATGTCACGTGCTAATTTTACTGCCCGTTTTTACAATTTCACTCACAATGTAACATGTGCAGCAAAACACATATTTCTCCATCTCCCATTCGAGACACCCCAGTGATCACAACAGCGATCGCATTCGGAATATGCAACACCTAGTCTGAAATGCGTCACTTTGTGCACCACGTCCGACGCCAGAAGCACCACCTAGAGGTCGTTATAGCGAAAGTAGGATTCGAAGTAGCGGAAGTGGCTGGTCACGTGGTAGTCGATCCACTTGAAGAAGGGTCGCAGCGGCGTGAAGCTGCGGAGTTCCAGCGGGCCCGAGCAGCGGCCGCCGCCGTCCCCCAGCCCGACCAGCCGGTGGTGGCCGCTGGGGCCGGCGCAGGTCAGGGGCGAGCCCGGCCGGTGGCTGTCTTCACCGCAGGAGGTCGCCAGAGAGCAGGAGGTGGCCAGCAGGGCCGACAGCAGGCCGGCAGAGCGCGCCCTCTGCTGAAACGTGATGAGTGCCGCCCAAGCCTGGCGGGTCGAGCGCTGGTGCAGCAGCCGGTGAAGCGGCGCTGCCGAGGTACGTTGTGGTTCAGTGTGGAGACACATTTGTTGATGTTCTAAATATGTGTGTAAATGGACACACAGTGTTGATGTGCCAGTGGTGTGTTCGGGAGGACATAATTTAAAAAAGAAAGAAATCTAGTCCGAATTATTGCTCGGGTGGCATTATGAACCAGGGTTATATTGCTAAGCAAAGCTTGTTCCGTGAGCCCTGGCCCCACCACCCAATCAACGAATTCTAGTTCAACGACATAATTTTGACCGGGAGTTTAGCGTGCCGTCAATGCACCGACACAGCCGTCCCGGTAGCTCGTCTCCGACCTTATCGGGCCAGTTTCCAGTTGACCCTCCCAACCGGGGGCTAAATGCGAGCGCTCGAATCGACTCGAACCCTGTTTTGCTAGGACAGGGGAGACCAGTGCAGGCCGGCGCTCCAGCCACTGAACTACCGGGGCGACGAATAACTAGATTCAGTATGTCAGGGAGACATGACAGTGTTCCCCTTCAAATGTGTTAGCTGCTGACAACAACCCACACAGGGGACTCTTGACTTCCAGTGGTTCTAAGCTTTCCCCATATCGTCTTTGGGGGTCTTCCCCCTAATGTTTCAGTGGTTAGTTAAACAAAACGACGCGCGGCTGCGAGCCGCAATTTTGCACACCTCTTCCCACATCATCGTGGTGTGTGAAAATGTTTAGGCCAGGTCGTCCATAGTCACCAAGTTAGTCAAGGTCGAGTATGGAGATTAGAGGGGACATATAATACCCCCAGACGAAGTGTGAGAATCTGACCACAACGACCAGATACGGAATTTGGAGGATTTGACCGGAATGGTTGATAATCCATGGTACAGGAGGAGCACTCTGAGTTAAAATGGTTGTCATCTAGTAAGAGGTCGCATGGTTCGCCTGGCAAGAGGCCATGAAATACGTCTGGCATATAGACAAACTCTGCTAACCAGCAGCGCACTGCGGCACAGTATGTTGTGTGCATCACAAATGCCGGCTGACTTCACCGTACCTAGTGCAGTGGCGTGCCGAAGGGGGGGGCAAGGGGGCCATACCCGGGAGGTTGTGGGCCCTCAAGAATCGCGCCGGAGTTCGGAAAAATTGCGCAAGGTACCCTAAAAATCCAGCTGGGGCCACCAAAAAAGCGCTCTCTGGGGCCCTAAAATCACATTGGTGCCCCAAGAACTCGCGTAGGGGCCCCAGAAAATGACGCTGGGCCCCAAAGATAAAACGGAGCCTCTAAAAATCACATTGGGGCCCCAAAATCCGCGCAGGGGACCCTGAACACGACGCTGGGGCCGAAAAAAGTAGCGCACGGGCCCCTAAAAATGACGCTGGGGCCCCCAAAATCGCACCAACGCCCCTGAAGATTACATTGGGGCCCCAGAAATCGCACTGGTGCCCCTAAAAATAACACTGTGGACCCCAAAAAGACTCACGGAGGTCCCAGAAAATGACGCTGGGGGCCCAAGGATAGCAAGAGGTCCCTAAAAATCACATTGGGGCCACAACAATCGCGCAGGGGCCCAAAAATACCACCAAGGCCACTGAAAATTACTTCGGGAGCTCACAACAATCGTCACGGGGCCCTTAAAAATGACACCGGTTCTCCGAAAAGTGGGACCGGGGACCCTAAAAATAACGCTGACACCCTCCCCCACCTAAAAACGCACCGGGGCCCATATAGATCATATTGGGGCCCAAAATAGTCGCGCGGTGACTGAACATGACGCTGGGCCCCCAAGCAATCCTACCAAAGCCCCTGAAAATCACATTGGGGCCCAAAAAATCGATTCGGGGCCCCTAAAAATGACGTTAGGTCTCCAAAAAAATGGGACAGGGACCCCTAAAAAACCGGCAGGGCCAACAAAATGTCGTACCGGGGCCACCGAAAATCACTCTGGAGCCCCAAAATGTCGGGTCGCGGGCACTGGCAATCACGCTGTGGGCCCAGGAAGTCTCGCCCGGGCACATGAAAATGATCTGGGACCCAAAAGGACGGGTCGGGCCCCTGGAAATCACGCTGGGCCCAATTGCTCAGGCCGGGGCCCTTGATATCGCTCAGGGGCCCACACAAAGTCAGACCGGAACCCCTGAAAATTGAGCTGGGGCCTCAAAAGTTCGCATCTGGGCCCCTGAAAATCACGCTGGGAGCCAAATGTCGTGCCGGGGTTCAAGAATATCACGAGGGATTCAAAAGATCGGTCCGGGGCCCCTGAAAATCACTCTGAGCTTGTGGTTATCAGAAAGTCTCGCCCAGGCCCGGACCGATTCATTGCTGATGATTTGCCCCTGCAAATCACGCTATGGGCACGACAGGTCACACCGGGGCCACAAAAGTCTCATCGGGACCCAAAAAAAAATGAAGCCCGAGCAACGAGAAAAAAAACCAGTCCGGACATGGAAAATCACTCTGGGGTCCCGACAATTGCTCCAAAAGCCAAAAAAAAACTTGTTGGCCCCCAAGACGTGTCATGGCCACCAACAGTCGCGCTGGGAATACCAACAAGTGACCACGGGGCCTCTCTCACTGGGGGCAATATCTCACTGGGGGCAAACAGGTAGCACTGGAGACCCACAAGTCGCAGCTGGCTTCCCAAAAAATCAATTCTTACCCGGAATGTCACTCGCATCGGGAACCCGAAGAATCGTACAGGAAACCAAAAATATCGTGCAGGGGGCTTACAAAAAAAAACAGAACTCGACATGAAAAATCACAAGAGGACTCCATCGAATCGACCCGAGCACCGGAAAATTCAGAACAGGTCCCGAAAGAATATATTATCCGAAGGGCCTTTCCATCCGGAGGGTGCCATCAGCTGAAAAACAAAACTTGAGCAGCAGAAATGGCGTGCCAAAGAGGAAAAATTCCCCCTCCTGAAGGGGCGGGCTCCCAAGAATCGCGACGGGTGCCACAAAATCCCGCTGGGGCCCATAAATTCAAGTCTTGGCTCCCAGAATTGGCGTAGGGGGCTCTAAATAAATACAGCGGGTACAAAAAAACTCTTACCGGGCCCCCGAACATTTGTCCCAGGGCCGGTCAAAGCCGCGCTGGGGCCCAGCTAAGTGCAAGGCGCCCCGCAAACTCGTGCCGAGCCCCCCAGATATCGTGCTCGGGATCCAAAATCCCTGTCGGTAGACAAAATCAGAGTCCGGGCATCAACTCATCAAAAATCATAGTCCCTTCTGCAAGCACAGCGTGGCTCCAAAAATCGCATCGGGACTCGACAAAGATCAAGTCGAAACCCTCCGAAATAAGGAGATATCCGAAAAATAAATTCCCCAGCCAGAAAAATCGCTCCGGAGCCCAAACATGTCACCAGATGCCTTTAAAAATCGCGTACGGCACCGAAAAAAAAACATATCGGAGCTGGATAAATCTCAGCGGGACGTAAAAATATGCCGCCGGTGTTCGAAAAATCAGGCCGGGACTCGGACATTAAACAAATGCAAGAGAAGTAAAGCAAAAACTGCGTCGAGCCCAGCAAACTGGCCTTGGGTCCCCCTGGAACCAAGTGCCTGGGCCAGAAAAGCCGGGCCGGGACCCCGATAAATTATACCAGGCCTCCCAAAATCGTGCTGGGGTCCCACAAATGTGTGATCAGGAGCCACAAATAAACACAGCGGGACCCTAAGAGCACAACGAGAGGCCGAAAATGCACCAGGCCCTCCAAAGCATACCTAGTCTCGCAAAAAGTGGCAAGGCATGCGTTGCAGCATGCGTTGCAGCTCTAAAAAACGCATTGCATTGCAAACATGCGTTGCAGCTCTAAATTAGCACACCGGGGCTCTAAAAAAAAACGGAGATCCTAAAGGCGCACCGGGTCCATAAGACCGCATGGGGCCTCAAAAACAGGCTGGGGACCCTCAAAAAGCGACATGGTCCCAAAGATGGAACACAAAAACCAGACACTAAATAAACACCTCGGGGTCTTCAAAACGCACCGATACCTCCAAAATATGGTCGGTGCGCACAGAAAAGCAACAAAACTAAAAAAAAGAGCCGTGGTCTCAAACGAGTGCCGGGCCCCTAACAAACATTGTCTGCAGCACTAAAACACATCCGTAGACGAAGTAAAACACAACTGGTCCAAAAAAGTACACCGAGCCAGCGCCTGGGTTCGGTAGTCAATCTGTGAGCATATTTAAACAAAGAGATGAGGTGCATCAAAGCTCAGCGGGTATCCGGGTTACTTAACCCTTTCCTGTCAGATCCTCACATCCCGTCTCGGGGCAGTTGATAGAAACCCCCCTCTAATCTCCAAACTAATCATCGCACGAAAACGAAAGTGGTCTCATCGGAAAGCACTCGACGAGAAGGACCAGAAATCACTCACACAAATGTATTCCCCCAAAAGTGACATCACTAAGGGGTCTATGTTTCACGACTGACATATTTTTTCGCTCTGGGGAGTTCATTTTGGGGGGAGATTTGACAAACAAAAATTATTTGGAATCAGAAAACGAACGGAAAATTGACCATGGCCATACAATTTTTATCCACCCCAAAATCAAAATGATTAATTCTTGAAATTTCAGAATTTTAAGTTTTCAATTCTTCCATTTTTATTTTTATAATGGGTAGACCGGACCGCAAAACAGTGTTTGAATTCAATTTGCTCTTATCAAAAATGTTTACTTTAGCCAGAATCTTCGACTTAATCCTGATGGGCGAATACGCAAAACGAATAAATCATAAAACCGAACGAAAAGTCAGAAATTACTCTGGTACGTTTTGTTTCATCCCAAATGATAAGCAAACGCTGAAAGTTTCATTTAAATATCTTTATCCGTTAAAGCGTGACGACTGGTTGAACTTTTCTGGAGGTGACCTCACTTGATCTTGACTGACTCGTTGACCCTAGATGACCTGACCTCAAATTTTTCACACGACATGCCAAATTGATGTGGGAAAAGGTATGCCAAATTTCTGCGCACTACCGCGCGCCGTTCATTCACTATTTGTGGAAAACATTAGGGGGTCTGTCAACCCCCCCCCCCCCCGGAGACGGGGCGGGTTAACTACCAGAAAATGTGGAAAGAAGAGAACTAATCATGGGATTGAATAATCGTATTTTCCCAGCGAATCCCCACCCGAAGCATTTCACACGTCAAATATGGAACAAAACTATCATGTGACAGCAATTAGCAAAGCGTGGGAGGCCTAGCAGAAACTTGATAATCGCAGGTAGTGTGACGAATGCGCCAAATGCGCAAGGCGGGCGTAAACGTGCACGAACGTTGGAGTGTTGGCGAACGGGCGTCATTAAATGGAATACCTGAAATTGGAAAGTTTTATATTTTGGAGTGATTTGTACAGGTGCAATTTCGTATGTATGTACGTATGCGCAAATGTACGTAAGCGCAAATGTACGTATGCGCAAATGTACGTGAGCGCAAATGTACGTAAGTGTAAATGTACGAATACGCAAGTGTACGTAAGCGCAAATGTACCTAAGCGCAACAGTACGTAAACGTAAAAGAATGCAAGCGCAAATGTACGTATGTGCGTACATTTGCTCTTGCATTTGTTCTTGCGTACATTTACATTTGCTCTTACGTATGAGCGTACATTAGCAAATGTACTTACATTGGTACGTACATTTAGGCATACGTTTAAGCACATTTGGTCAGGTGCATATGCCATACGTACATTTGCTCTTACGTACATTTGCCATACGTAAATTTGCGCTTCAGTAAATTTGGCATACGAAAATCTGCCCTTACGTACAATTGCCATACGTACATTTGCGAATACGTACTTTTGCGCATATGCACATTTGCCCTTACGTACATTTGCGCTTACGTATTTTTGTGCATACTTACATTTGCGCCTACGTACATTTGCGCATACGTATATTTGCGCATTCGTACATTTGAGCTGACGTACATTTGCGCATACGTACTTTTGCGCTGACGTACATTTGCGCTTACATACATTTGCGCTTACGTACATTTGCGCGTACGTACATTTGCGCTTACGTACATTTGTGCTTACGTACATTTGCGCATACGTACTTTTGCGCAAACGTACATTTCCCATACGTACATTTGCGCTTACGTACATTAGCCATACGTACATCTGCGCTGACGTACAATTGCCATACGTACATCTGGGCCTAAGTACATTTACTTACGTACGTTTGCGTACGTACATCTGCCATACGTACATTTGCTTTACTTACATTTGTCCGGTTACCGAAGAAATCGTATCGGGATCCCCCAGCTTGTGTTCGGACCAAAGTATTTATGCCGCGGAGCCGTATAAACACGACGGGAGCCCTAAAAACACCGATGGTGCTACAGACCCCATGTGGTGCCATCTGGCATCTGCCATCTGTCATCTGCCATCTGGCTGGTAGGAGAGGGGTCAGTAGTGCGCGGGTCTGGAACACTATGGGTCTGTTCCCGTGGCTCCACTAACCTCCACAAACCTCCACTGGTCGTTCCCGTCGCAAATCCGGTGGAGATTTTTCCTCCACCAACCTCCACCAGTGGAGCAAAAGCTCCACCAGCCCAGAAGCAGGGTCCAATCGTGATTTTTCAGTTGAACTCAATCACGGCGCACTTGCGTCATATATTTGCGCGTAAACAACGTCCTCCATCATATGAATCTCATCTTCATGCATCAACTGAATACCAGGATCATCCTTCGCAAAGGAAATATAAAATTACTACTACAACTATGAACAATAATCGAAGTATCAGGTGCAGACCACAAAACATGTTTTTTTAAGCCTTTTATCTACGTCATTCGGTCTAAGGGAGGATGTTACTTTACCGGCCGGACCCGCCGCTGGATCCGGCCCGTGCCTAGAAGTACCGCCGTTCTCCTGGCGCCAACTAAAATCCTACTCGAGCCCGATCGACGAGATCGGGCAAGTTCGGATGAGGAAAAGTCAGCATCGGGTAGATATCGTATGCTGTACGTTAAGAAGGCAGGCCAAACCGCAAAACAGGGGGAGACGATGCTCAACCGAGAGGAAAGAGAGATTGCCTGGTTCATCCCATAGGCGAAAAGGACGTGTGCGCCCCGCAGTCTCTGAGGACACATACATAGCCAGAAATAAATAAAAATTTGGGACTTTGTAAAACAAGGCATACTGTGTACATTGGGCGATCATCTGGACAAACATTTGAAAGGCAATTTGGGCAATTTATGATACAGCGCCAAATGCTTCCTTTTTGTCGCGGAATTCACACCGCTGTCAGCTGATTTCTCCACCAAGCTCCACCGGTCGTTCCCGTGGGCCAGTCTCAACTAGCCTCAACTACCCTCCACTGAGTTCCTTCTGGTGGAGCCACGGGAACAGACCCTATGAGTCACGCTATAGCCTATTACTGCCATCTGGCGGCTAGGAGAGAGATTAGTAATGTGCGTGTCTGGCACGCAATGGGTCACGTTATAGCCTATTACTGGTATCCGGCTGGCAGGAGCGGGGTCCACCATGGACCGTTCTGGTGCACAATGGGTGATGCTTTAGCCTATTTGTGCCACCTGACTGCATCTATCTACGGTCCAGCAGTTTGGCTTTCAGGATACCGATTGGGACGGCGTCAAGTGGCCAGAAATGGCTGGACATGTACCATTTGCGTTGTCAGATTTCGAGCTGAATTGCGGTACATTCGAAGTCAGAATTTATTTTATATAAACATTTTATGGTAGGTGGTGCAACTTCGAGGACAACGCATATTGTTGTATTGTTCCATCTGACGAGAAGAGTTTTGGTCGTGTCTGGGAGGGTGAGTGGCGGCCACCACCCGAGCACCATCTGGATCCAGCAGTGTCTGGCTGCCATCACCTGGATCCACCAGTGTCTGGCTGCCACCACCTGAGCGCCACCTGGATCCAGCAGTGTCTGGCTGCCACCACCTGAGCACCACCTGAATCCACTAGTGTTTGACTGCCACCCTGAGTCAGCATATGATTAGCGACAACTCACAGGATGAGTGCAGGGTATAGCTAGTCACCAGACACCTGGACTGTGGGGTGTGGTCACCAGACACCTGGACGGTGAGGTGTGGTCACCAGTCACCTGGACGTTGGGGTGTGGTCATCAGACACCTGAACGGTGAGGTGTGGTCACCAGTCACCTGGACGGTGGGGTGTGGTCACCAGACACCTGGAGACACCTGACGGTGGGGTGTGGTCACCAGACACCTGGACGTTGGGGAGTGTGGTCACCAGACACCTGGACGTTGGCGTGTGGTCACCAGACACCTGGACGGTGGGGTGTGGTCACCAGACACCTGGACGGTGAGGTATGGTCACCAGTCACCTGGACGTTGGGGTGTGGTCACCAGACACCTGGACGTTGGGGTGTGGTCACCAGACACCTGGACGTGGGGTGTGGTCCCAGACACCTGGACCCACCTGGACGTTGGGGTGTGGTCACCAGACACCTGGACGGTGGGGTGTGGTCCCAGACACCTGACGGTGAGGGTGTGGTCACCACCTTCGACACCTGAACGGTGAGGTGTGGTCACCAGTCACCTGGACGGTGGGGTGTGGTCATAAAAGTCATAAAGTCATAAAGAGTTAAGGCTTAATAAGAGCCACAGGGGCCCATCTGGGTTAAGCCTATCTAGAAAAGGTACTAGAAATGTACATACTCTCATCCCAATCAATCCCTTACCCCAAGTACCCAGGAAGCTATATATCCCAGCCTATCTAGCACCATTCACTTGCTATTGCTTAACACCCTCACAATTACAAGCTCATCCCATCGTGGTGCTGAAGAAACCAGTCCACGAATATCCCACACACCTATCAATGCCCATCTACCCTAGCTATCCAGCCCTATTCCCCTGATCCCTCTCAACACATGTGGATTGAATGCCTTACCAATAATTTTCCAACTGCAACTATTCCTGCTTAAAGGGGTCTGTGCCATGCACACTTACTTAACATAAATCTTATTCCATCCATCACAAATTAGAACTCAAAAACAAGATTTTCCTGTCTAAAAAATTCGTCCACCCTACTTTTAAATACATTCAATGAGGAACTCCCCACAACATCAGCAGGCAGCCCATTCAGGTGGTCATCAGACACCTGAACGGTGAGGTGTGGTCACCAGTCACCTGGACGTTGGGGTGTGGTCACCAGGCACCTGGACGGTGGGGTGTGGTCACCAGACACCTGGACGGTAGGTTGTGGTCACAAGACACCTGGACGGTAGGGTGTGGTCACCAGACACCTGGACGGTAGGGTGTGGTCACCACACACCTGGACGGTAGGGTGTGGTCACCAGACACCTGGACGGTAGGGTGTGGTCAGTGACGACTCACCTGACGAGTGCAGGGTGTAGCTGGCCACCAGACACCTGGACGGTAGGGTGTGGTCACCACACACCTGGACGGTAGGGTGTGGTCACCAGACACCTGGACGGTAGGGTGTGGTCACCAGACACCTGGACGGTAGGGTGTGGTCAGTGACGACTCACCTGAGGAGTGCAGGGTGTAGCTGGCCACCAGACACCTGGACGGTAGGGTGTGGTCACCAGACACCTGGACGGTAGGGTGTGGCCACCACACACCTGGACGGTAGGGTGTGGTCACCACACACCTGGACGGTAGGGTGTGGTCAGTGACGACTCACCTGAGGAGTGCAGGGTGTAGCTGGCCACCACACACCTGGACGGTAGGGTGTGGTCACCAGACACCTGGACGGTAGGGTGTGGTCACCAGACACCTGGACGGTAGGGTGTGGTCACCAGACACCTGGACGGTAGGGTGTGGTCACCAGACACCTGGACGGTAGGGTGTGGTCACCAGACACCTGGACGGTAGGGTGTGGTCACCAGACACCTGGACGGTAGGGTGTGGTCAGTGCGATCACCTGGACGGTAGGGTGTAGCTGGCCACCAGACACCTGGACGGTAGGGTGTGGTCACCAGACACCTGGACGGTAGGGTGTGGTCACCAGACACCTGGACGGTAGGGTGTGGTCACCAGACACCTGGACGGTAGGGTGTGGTCACCAGACACCTGGACGGTAGGGTGTGGTCACCAGACACCTGGACGGTAGGGTGTGGTCACCAGACACCTGGACGGTAGGGTGTGGTCACCAGACACCTGGAGTAGGTGTGTCAAGACACCTGGACGGTAGGGTGTGGTCACCAGACACCTGGACGGTAGGGTGTGGTCACCAGACACCTGGACGGTAGGGTGTGGTCATCAGACACCTGGACGGTAGGGTGTGGTCAGTGACGACTCACCTGAGGAGTGCAGGGTGTAGGCTGGCCACCAGCCTGGACGGTAGGGTGTGGTCAGTGACGACTCACCTGAGGAGTGCAGGGTGTAGCTGGCCACCAGACACCTGGACGGGCTGATGGCTAGAGGACTAACGCAGACACCCGCCGAGCCAGGCATCAGAGACTCGGTCGAGTTGAGGAACAGCAGTGCCACGTTGCCCCGGCCCTGCAGCCATTTGTACTTGGGGTGGACGATGATTTTCTTCACCTGCAGCGGAGATGTGGGCTGACAATGCAGCTAAATCGAATACAGGTGAGAACTAACCAATATAAGGGGCGCTCAATCTGTTTCGAAGTCGAATTGTCCCACTGATCTTCCATTGGTGCAATGTCCAGGATGATAATCGTTGGACTCGAACTCTTACCACTCTACACATATGTATTATGCTTTACCACCGAACCGAATCTACATGCCGCTTACAGGAGCAATTTGATAGCCATTGCCGGGCTCAGCAGGTGTTCATTTGGGCAGATCCCAACTACAACACATTGATGGTGGGTGTGTCTCGCGAAGGACATGGACCAGAAAAGCCCGAATACAAGCCAGCGAGACCCGGATAAGCCTAGTCCTATGCATACAGCAAAATATAATATTGATATGATCGACGGTGCCTCCCATAGCCGGTCCAGGTTTGCATGCTTGTTGTACTTCGGAATCGTAGTATTTATTTTGCTACGTAACTGGAGATTCAATGTCCGTGACTGAGAACAAGTTCCTTACATTTTGATTTCTCGTTATTATCACAGTACTTCCACGTTGAACATTCATTGTTTAAATTGTTTGTTAATTGCTCGTGTGGCGGTACTTGAGTGCCGGTTCACTGCAGGCGGCGTTCTCACCCTATCGGGCCATAACGTGTGCCCACCGGTCACACTCTGGCCGTCGGTTGGTGTCACCACTGTCACGCCTGCCAACGTCAACCCACTGCTGCCACCTGCCGTTCACACAACGAAACAACGGAAAGTGCAAAGGTGGACATAAGAAAGCCATGAAAAGGGCTATGCAATGAAGTCTCCCAGTTGATGTTGCCAGTTGTGTTCAGTGTAAAGTGTCAATAATTGGGCCGCATCGCAACAGGCCATGTTCCTGCCAGGCCCGTGTCGCGTATTTGTGAGGTATGCATGACTTGCTCCAATACCCACCGGAAACTCCCGGAAGCCCGGGTCGCGTATTTGTGAGGTATGCATGACTTGCTCCAATACCCACCGGAAACTCCCGGAAGCCCGTGTCGCGTATTTGTGAGGCATGCATGACTTGCTCCAATACCCACCGGAAACTCCCGGAAGCCCGTGTCGCGTATTTGTCAGGCATGCATGACTTGCTCCAATACCCACCGGAAACTCCCAGAAGCCCGTGTCGCGTATTTGTCAGGCGTGCATGACTTGCTCCAATACCCATCGGAAACTCCCGGAAGCCCGTGTCGCGTATTTGTCAGGCATGCATGACTTGCTGCAATACCCACCGGAAACTCCCGGAAGCCCGTGTCGCGTATTTGTCAGGCATGCATGACTTGCTCCAATACCCACCGGAAACTCCCGGAAGCCCGTGTCGCGTATTTGTCAGGCATGCATGACTTGCTCCAATACCCACCGGAAACTCCCGGAAGCCCGTGTCGCGTATTTGTCAGGCATGCATGACTTGCTCCAATACCCACCGGAAACTCCCGGAAGCCTGTGTCGCGTATTTCTCAGGCATGCATGACTTGCTCCAATACCCACCGGAAACTCCCGGAAGCCCGTGTCGCGTATTTGTCAGGCATGCATGACTTGCTCCAATACCCACCGGAAACTCCCGGAAGCCCGTGTCGCGCATTTGTCAGGCATACATGACTTGCTCCAATACCCACCGGAAACTCCCGGAAGCCCGTGTCGCGTATTTGTCAGGCATGCATGACTTGCTCCAATACCCACCGGAAACTGCCGGAAGCCCGTGTCGCGTATTTGTCAGGCATGCATGACTTGCTCCAATACCCACCGGAAACTCCCGGAAGCCCGTGTCGCGTATTTGTCAGGCATGCATGACTTGCTCCAATACCCACCGGAAACTGCCGGAAGCCCGTGTCGCGTATTTGTCAGGCATGCATGACTTGCTCCAATACCCACCGGAAACTCCCGGAAGCCCGTGTCGCGTATTTGTCAGGCATGCATGACTTGCTCCAATACCCACCGGAAACTCCCGGAAGCCCGTGTCGCGTATTTGTCAGGCATGCATGACTTGCTCCAATACCCACCGGAAACTCCCGGAAGCCCGTGTCGCGTATTTGTCAGGCATGCATGACTTGCTCCAATACCCATCGGAAACTCCCGGAAGCCCGTGTCGCGTATTTGTCAGGCGTGCATGACTTGCTCCAATACCCACCGGAAACTCCCGGAAGCCCGTGTCGCGTATTTCTCAGGCATGCATGACTTGCTCCAATACCCACCGGAAACTCCCGGAAGCCCGTGCCGCGTATCTGTCAGGCATGCATGACTTGCTCCAATACCCACCGGAAACTCCCGGAAGCCCGTGTCGCGTATTTGTCAGGCGTGCATGACTTGCTCCAATACCCATCGGAAACTCCCGGAAGCCCGGGTCGCGTATTTGTCAGGCATGCATGACTTGCTCCAATACCCACCGGAAACTGCCGGAAGCCCGTGTCGCATATTTGTCAGGCGTGCATGACTTGCTCCAATACCCATCGGAAACTCCCGGAAGCCCGTGTCGCGTATTTGTCAGGCATGCATGACTTGCTCCAATACCCACCGGAAACTCCCGGAAGCCCGTGTCGCGTATTTGTCAGGCATGCATGACTTGCTCCAATACCCACCGGAAACTCCCGGAAGCCCGTGTCGCGTATTTGTCAGGCATGCATGACTTGCTCCAATACCCATCGGAAACTCCCGGAAGCCCGTGTCGCGTATTTGTCAGGCGTGCATGACTTGCTCCAATACCCATCGGAAACTCCCGGAAGCCCGGGTCGCGTATTTGTCAGGCATGCATGACTTGCTCCAATACCCACCGGAAACTCCCGGAAGCCCGTGTCGCGTATTTGTCAGGCATGCATGACTTGCTCCAATACCCACCGGAAACTGCCGGAAGCGCGGACTCTGGCCGGAAGACAACTCGGCATCGCTGTTGACTCGGACGACCAAGGCGTCCACCACCTTCCCTAGACTGGACACCGATACCAGAAGTGGTCAGGTTGGACACTGTCCCAGCAGAAGTAGTCAGGATGTACACGGTCCCAGCAGAAGTGACAGCAATACCTATCGCAACAGAAAGAAGCAATCGTAAAATGTAGGTTATTGTCCCAGAATGTGTGCTGTATTACCAAATACCGCCCAAGGCTAAGCGACGTCAAAGATTTGGTTTCACCTTGAGGTCATCAGAGGTCACATTGAGGTTAGACAGTGGTATCTAAGAACATCCAAGCACATGAATGTTCTGGATTATTCTTAGACTTCGCCGAATTTTCTGAGCATGGCTCTAAATGGGTTCACTGCAGTAAAACATTACAACACAATTACCGCGACAGATTTAGAACTATTTCAATAAAAAAATATCACCAAACATGTCTTTAAAAAAAATAATGTCATCCCGCAACAAATTGGCATAAATCGACACATTTGCGCCAAACAAAAGATTTGCAAAGGATGCACGATTAGTCCAAGTCAAAGGGCGGTGCCATCCTTGGTGCCGCTTTGCGCACATCGCGAGCAACCAACTTGTGGTGCATCGTACATACGTGGTACGTATCTTCAGATAAATAGCAACGGATGGCAAAGATGAACATGGAAAATGTGAAACTTCCTTATATAGATGGGGCATTCCGCATAGTTCCATTACAGGATGCAAGCAAAATCAAACGACGTAGGCGCGGATAAGAAGCCACAAATAATATGGCGAGCAACCCTTCATTTATATTTATGTTCGCATCATTTTATAGGAAAACTCAACATTCAAGATCCATGTTACTCTCGGAACTAATCATTTTGTTGGCCAAAGCAGAGACCAGGAATTGGGTAGGGGCGAAGCTTTAATGAAAACAAGCATTTCGATCAACAATGATAAGTTGGTGACAAAACCGGCGGGACTAGTCAATTGTAGGTTTATCATGTCAAAATATGAAATTATTGGAGGTCGGTGCTAGGAGGAGCATGGAAAGGACTTCGTTTGCACATATCCAAAAATATAGGAAATTCCACTTAAGGATGGAGAAGATTTGTAGCCCGAGACGAAAAGGCTCGTGTTGCTAACCACCAGCCCTGTCACTCACTGGGCCACACAGCTGGCCAATGTTACCACCACGCGGGAGTGGATGAGTGCTCCGCCACACAGGAACACTTGTGCGGCGGGCCAGCCCAGTCACTCACTGGGCCCACAGCTGGCCAATGTTACCACCACGCGGGAGTGGATGAGTGCTCCGTCACACAGGAACACTTGTGCGGCGGCCAGCCCAGTCACTCACTGGGCCACACAGCTGGCCAATGTTACCACCACGCGGGAGTGGATGAGTGCTCCGTCACACAGGAACACTTGTGCGGCGGGCCAGCCCTGTCACTCACTGGGCCACACAGCTGGCCAATGTTACCACCACGCGGGAGTGGATGAGTGCTCCGCCACACAGGAACACTTGTGCGGCGGGCCAGCCCTGTCACTCACTGGGCCACACAGCTGGCCAATGTTACCACCACGCGGGAGTGGATGAGTGCTCCGCCACACAGGAACACTTGTGCGGCGGGCCGCCGCAGCAGCAGGGAGACGACCCACTGCGCTGTCATCACGTGCTGATTCTGGAGACACACAGTCGTAGGTCAAATGTGGACACACGCACCCACACAAACACACACACACACACACACACACACACACACATACACACACACACACACACACACACACATACACACACACACACACACATGCACATGCACACACGCACACGTACACACACACGCACACGCACACACATACACATACATATGCACACACGAACACGCACACGCACGCGCACACATCCCGGAAACAGCCTCAATTCCTAAAGAGAGCCCCAAGCCAGTTGCTGGCCTGAGGTAGTGAGGCCACCTGGGAAATGAGATACGAGGCCTGAGATACTAAGCATGTGTGCAGTTGCCTGGAGCCCATTTGGTCAATGGTGCAGCCTGGGCTGGGCGGGGTAGGATGCTAAGGCCACGCCCACCGGACACCTCTTCAGATGGACGCAATTGTCTTCTCTCCTTTCTTTACTGATATGTTCCCATTTTTTTAAAAAAAAGGTTCGGTGCCCTATCGTTTGGTTGGACGTCTCAAAGGGCCTCCGAGCCTTCTAGACCGTTGAATTCGTCCAGTGCGCTAAGCTAACGGCAGCATTTGTCATGAATATCTTTATAAATGTTTAATGTTACGTAAATCCTACAATATTAAGCCCCATTGTTCACATCAGCCGCTGTTCACCTACACCGCACAGTCGCAGGATCGCGCCTCCACCGAGCAACTGCAGGAGTGCGCCTCTGCCGAGCGACCGCAGGAGCATTAAACAAATATGTCCTAACTTTCGAGTAAATCACGGATTTGTGCCAATGAACGCGACAGGAGTATGGCATGATTCTGTTTTGTAATGCCAAAGCCCTCATCTAATTTTGATGATATCTCAGCGATATCGGCACGCTAAGAGGGCCAAATATCGGTACCATTATATGGTATAGGATGTTTTTTTTGGCCCTTGTGTTTAACTTCTGAGAAAATAATGGGTTTGTGTTGACAAAAACGACAAGATCATGATACGTTTTCAACTTGTAGCACCGAAGTCCGTATCTGATTTTGACCATATCCCAAAGATCTTGCAACTGTTAAATAACCAAATAGATATTTTATTACCTGGCATGGTGAGTAGTTTAATTATGTCTCTAGCTTTCGAGCAAATAACGGGTTTGTGTTAATCAACACGATAAAGAACAGGATATCCTCGGTCTTGTAATTCCCGAGTCCCCATCTAGGTTTGCTGAGATCCCCAAAGATAATGGCACTGTAGGATAGCCATTAAATAACTGTACTATTACATGGCAGGATGTTTTTTTTCACTGCGGCTTTACCTTTTGGAAAATAATCTTTTGTGTTCAGAAATACGCAAGAACACGATGAGCTTTATATTTCTCGTTCCAAAGTCCGCATCTGATTTTGACCATATCCAGAAGATTTTAGTACGGTTAGATAGCTAAGTAGGTATGCTATTATTCAGCACCATGAGTTTTTTTTAAGTAGGACTTAACTTTCGAGTAAATAACGGGTTGGTGCCAACCAGCACGGGAACCCAGGCTAAGCACGGGAACCCAGGCTAAGCACGGGAACCCAGGCTAAGCACGGGAACCCAGGCTAAGCACGGGAACCCAGGCTATGGGTTCCATCCGGACATGTAGTGCCGAAGTCTGCATCTAATTTCTATCGTATCCCGATGTTTTTGGCACTGGAAGATAAGTAACTGTATTATTACTCAATATCATCTTTTTTCTTTAAGTTCCCAGATCTTAGTCCACAGGCAAGCGTTTCAGTAACACGTGCCCTGGAGGGCCTCTGAAAATTACGCGCACTGGACGGGGGGGCGGATTCCGCACCCCCCACCCCCTCCCCCACTCCCCCTAAGATCTCGGCTCCTGTTAAAGCTTGAGGAACGAAGTTCGCAGGGTGGACGGGTACGGTAGTGCCCTCTATTGTGTGACAATTTCATGACCTTAGGTCAATATCTTCAAAGTAAATGAGGTCACATATGTCAAAATGTTCTTGTTTTGCGTGGCTTGGCTTGTCATTGTTATGGATCGCTGTGATTGTGTTTAAATGCTCCAAAATGGGCATCAGTGATGTTTTGGACATTACTAATGATGCAATACAGATGCTAGACCAGAATTTAACCTCAGGTCACCAACATAGCAGCACTTTATCACGTCAGTTACCTGTTCCAGTTACCGGAACCGGACCGCCCGCCCGACTGCTCCGTCGGCCAGCTCGGCGCAATCGGCTTCGCGAAGAAAGGAGTGAAGTACATGAATAAAGTATGGAAACGCTTAGGCACACAATGACAAACAGTTTTCAGAATGTGTAGGGAGTAACATGCAAAGTGACATCAATCGCATGACAGTCATTTGCATTTATGACAACATTCCAGTTGACCAAGTTTGGTTCCATTAACCTGTCATGAACTTGACCTGACTTGACCTCGGTGACCTAACATGATCTTGAAACTATATAGCATATCAATATACATCAAACAAGTCGCTAGTGTTGCCAAGAACACTTCCCTTTTGCCAATATACGGGAAGCGCATCAGCGCCGATTTTTGTGGTCTGGCGCTACGAAATGTTTTGACTTTAACGGCCCCTAACTCGAAAAAATATACGGCCGATTTCCGTTTTTCTTACTTTAAGCGACGTGCCAGTCATTTCGAAGCAGGTACGCAACAAATGGCGTATATCGACCGGTAAAATCTTGAGTTATGTACGAAAAACTGGAGGGGTGGGAGGATTTCGCCCCCCCTCCAGTGAGTGTGTTAAGAGACAATGGACAAGTTTCACGTAATGGGTATTTTGTTGCAAAAAAACGCATGTAATATTTCGTATACAAAACTGAAGTATTTTGCTCATCGGAGGTGCATTTTCTACTTAATTAAATGATTTCAGTTAAGTGTTGTCTTCGATTTAAAAACCTACTTGTTGTGATGACGTCAGATATGTCGAGCCTCGAAGCGGCCAGGCCGGAGACGCGTAGTGAAGTCTGGATCAGGTAGTTCTACGCCAAGTTTTTCAACCGAATCACGTCATGGAGGACAAAGTGAGTGCTTGTGGCACTAAACTGAGTTTCATCCTTTCGAGCGCTTGCTGGCCGGACTGATGAACAGCCGCATTTTGCTGCCTCGCTCTCCAACTCCTTGAAACCTCTATCTGCTAAAACTGTTGCACCGTTGCGCAGACAGTCCAGGTATTCTGAACTGCACACGATGTCCATGTCACTGACGCGCCCTGGTTTGCCGTCCGATACAAGGTTGATCAGCCCGTCAGGGGTAGCACAAATTAGATATTTTACACAATTGCATTTTTTTTGTACTCTGACCATGACGTGCTCTGCGCGACCGCGTGAGCCAGTTTTTCAATTTGGATCTCGAAGCAATCAATAATGCTTTCACAGGACGAAAAATTTGCCATAAATGCATGAGACAGATTATCACGGATCGGTTGCTGTTCTGGCGAAGCAACCAATTCGTTTAAACAGCTCCCAAGCACAGGCACGACAAGAGCTAGCAGCCTGGATACGCAACCAGTGCTCGCACCGAACAGATCGGCGAGCAGGTGACTCGGCATGTCTAATCTTATGCGCATCATTGCCAGACACTAAATATTCCGCCGTCAAGCCTGACCTCTATTTACATATTTAATCATATTGGCTAATAGACCAACGATATAGAAGTGCTCTGGAGGCACACCGATATACCGAGATGGGTGCCTTTTGACAAGAGCCCGAACAACCTGCCGGGACATCTATGTCACCCGACGGTCGGATGCCATTTAAGCTAAAACAGTCACGATTAATCCAACCTTGGTAGCGTCCTATGCGTAAAATCGAATAGCCGGCGGTGGACCTT
Organism: Ashinkailepas kermadecensis; assembly: GCA_034440615.1. Lineage (NCBI taxonomy): Eukaryota > Metazoa > Arthropoda > Thecostraca > Neolepadidae > Ashinkailepas > Ashinkailepas kermadecensis. The sequence goes on from JAOTOM010004733.1 coordinate 383,992, forward strand.
CGCTACCCTCGACATACGTGACGTCACAGATGTGTTGACCAATCACAATGCGAGGCATTCTGAAGTGATTTTATGATTATTTAAGCTCTTTAAGGACTTTTAAAAAATAAATGCATGCGACAATCGTCTTTAGAATTAAAAATCAGTAGTGGAACTTGAAAAAAATACGGTTTGTCCCGACATGAAACTTGTCCAATGGGCAACAAGCTCAACAAGAAACAAACTCCCGTAGCGTTAGTTACAAAACCTGCCACTGGTGGCGCTAGTTGACCCGCTGGCCGCCGTTCACTACAATCGAGCATTTCCGAGCTCGGCGTTCAGTTTCTTGGACATCTGCAATATTGCGTGTAGCTGAAAGGGTAAACTAACGCTTTTGAAACAGGGTTCGACATTAGAAGAAAGAAACGTCCGTGACAGAACGAATTTGTTGATAAACCCAATGGGAGTATGCTCTTTGCATGCATGAATTTTCGCTGAACCGAACATTTGGTTAGTACCTATCTGTGATCCAGTCATTCAATTTCCTGCTACCAGCATCGGGATTGTCACTTTGCATATGCTAAGGGGAGGCATTGCCCTCCTCAATCATTGACCTGGCCCCTTTGATCATCGATTCCCACCCCAGATCTCCCTTTCAATGAGGCTGAATCATTATCAATGGGTTTACGGGCTATGCCTATGGGAGTACACTAGATGCAAATCGCTTTCTGGTCAGCTTGGGTAATGAAAATGTCATTTGGTCACCCAACCAACTGCATCAATGAAAAGTGACACCCGTGACCAGCACATTAATCAACAAATAGACAGTTGTCGACCCGGCCCGTGATGATGCAACCTCGATGGACTCTGGTGGCCGCCAGAGGCGCTGCGCTAGGCATGATCGCGACGAAGTGATATGGCACTCCGGTCTCCAACATCTTGGCGTGTTCCTTCCTTATTCATTGCTTACAAGAAGCCTATATCTAGTCTACACCAATCAGCTCTCAAGTATATCACAGGGGAGTTACATCACCATTACCATCATCCCTTTGAGTTATGGTTTCGGGGTTTGATCATACTATCTACGTTCACAATATTTACGTTCATAAGACTTACGTTCATAAAATATACGAACAAAAGATCTACGTGAATAAAATATAGGTTCCTAAGATATACGAGAATGAGGTCTACGTACAAAAGATTCACATTCATAAGATCTGCGGACAGGAGGTCCAAAAAGCAGCGGAATTTGCAGAAGATCAACAAAAACGGTAGGGTGTGTAGGAAATATACAAAAACATTGTGATGTGCATAGGATCTACGTTAGTGCGATCAGCGTGTAAGTCTACGTTCACGAGATTTGCATGAAAAAGATGTACACATCGGCGAGTGTGTAGGAGCTCTGCAGACACTTGGGTGTGCATAAGACCTACGTTCATGAAATGTATTTTCATAAGGTCTACGTGCAGAAGATCTACAAAAGCTGCGTTGTTTACAGAAGATCTACGAAAAGCAATGGGATATGCATAATATCTGCGTTCATGAGATCTATGTTCGTAAGATCTACGCTCATAAGGCCCACGCGCGGAACATCTACGAATGACGCCCATTTTAGGGAATTTGAAGCGATAGCAACCGAACGCGTTGCCATAGCGGGGTGTGCAGAAGATGTACATAAATACTTGCATAATATCTATGTTCTTGAGATCAATGTGCAGGATATCTACGTGCATTACATTTACATGCAGAATAATTACAAAAATAGGAGGATGTGCAGGAAATCTACAGGAATCAGAGGATCAGAGGTCAAGAATGTTTCTAGACTGCTACCTACGAGAACAAAACATGCATTTTCTGCTACCTGGGTCCGGCTTAAATGAACATACACTATTTTGTCACCATCCTTCCATTGCAGCCGCCATGTTATGTGACCAGACAATGGAAAGATGTTACAATATTATATTACATACTAGGTAAGATTGCGCCGGCTACCGCCGGCTTATCTGACCTGTGCTGCTCGCTTCGCGAGCTATTGACCCTATATGCAAAAAGAACGAAAAGTGCTGTGCCCACCGCGCCCGGGATTCGATCGACGGACCTTCTAATAATATTCCGACAGTTTACCAGTCCTCTCGCTTTCTCGCTCTCTCGCTCTCTCGCTCTCGCTCTCTCGACCTCGCGCTGTCTCGCCCTCGCTCTCTCGCTCTCTCGCCCTCACGCTGTCTCGCCCTCGCTCTCTCGGTCTCTCTCTCTCTCTCTCTCTCTCTCTCTCTCTCTCTCTCTCTCTCTCTCTCTCTCTCTCTCTCTCTCTATATATATATATATATATATATATATATATATATATATATATATATATATATATATATATATATATTATATATATATATATATATATATATTATATATATATATATATATATATATATTTTATATTTTTATATATATATTTTTTTTTATATATATATATATATTATATATATATATATTTTTTTTATATATTTTTTTTTTTTTTTTTTTTTTTTTTTATATATATATATATATATATATATATATATATATATATATATATATATATATATATATATATATATATATATATATATATATATATATATATATATATATATATATATATATATATATATATATATATATATATATATATATATATATATATATATATATATATATATATATATATATATATATATATATATATATATATATATATATATATATATATATATATATATATATATATATATATATATTTTTTTTTTTTTTTTTTTTTTTTTTTTTTTTTTTTTTTTTTTTTTTTTTTTTTTTTTTTTTTTTTTTTTCTTTCTTTTTCTCTCTCTTCTCTCTCTCTCTCTCTCTCTCTCTCTCTCTCTCTCTCTCTTTCTCTCCCTCTCTCTCTAACTCAGAACTGCCGTCTCACCCCGCCCTGGACGGCAGACCTGACCAGGTTCCCGCAGTTTGGCGGCAGCCTGTGAAGTCCTATCACAGGGCAGCAGACACGGCGGCCGCCGCAGTTGGGTGTCGGTCGACCCGCACGGGGACACTCCTCCGGCCGGGAGCACACGCAGCCGCTTCCGGTGGGGCCATGGAGTGAGGTCGCGTTCACTCGCTCCACCTGGAGGCAGCCATGTTGGGTCTGGAAACAAGTATGTGGACCGGTGAAGGTCTTCATAAAATAATGCGACTTTTCGATGCACATTCGGGAATTGGTCAACAGCAGTGTCTTGCTTACGCTGTTAATTGCAGGTGCCACGACCAACAGTATGGTGTTTCATTGTGTCCAACATGAAGTTGATCACGATGTCGGGATCGTTCGCTAACAGCATCGTACGCTCATGTTGTGTGCAAACCTGCAGCTCTAAGGAACAACATTTTGAGCTCGCACACTTTTGTACATTTTTCTCCTCGTATTCTTTCCAGATATGGACCGAAATGTCCGGCACTCGCAGTACTTCAACGTTTTGGCTGGTCGACAAGCCGCCCCAGAATGATATTTTAGGAGTTCGGCTGCCTTCGAAGGAGCAAGTTCTTCTGTTCCTTATCCACCAACATCGACATCTCAATAAGGCCATTGCTGAAGCCACGATTCAAACGAGCCAAAAGCTGAAGGAGATTTGCGCCAAAGCCAGCCTGCTAATGAAGACGGAAGCTAACATCTGCCTCTCCATAAAGAACTGTACCAATATTACCATCAGTTGATTATGGAAAAAAAATCAGCAAATGGAGCGGCGGTCATAAAACGAATGATTTGGAAGGATGATCTCCAAGACCTCTTCGACATCTCCAGCAGTGATATCCTTGAAAGGAAGGATGTTCTCGAGGAAGACTGCCAATTCCTTCTGTCACAGAGGGAGGGGACGAGTGGTCTAGGGGTAAGATGCTCGTCTCACAATCGAAAGATTGTGGGTTCGAGTCTCACCTGTCGCTACTTTTCGCCCGCGACCAATCGGCGTGAGGGATTGGCGACGCTATATGACTCAACGGTCGACGTGTCGTACAACCAATAACCATGTCACACAGGGAAAACCGAATAGGTTCTACGATGGGAAGCCTTGACAAGATGCAGCCAGTGCAATGCGAACTGATAATCGTTTGCTGTTCTACACCTGGCAGAGTACGGTTGTTCCCCGAATGCGTCATTGGATGGCTGATCCGGCCGGTGTTTTGTTGCAGGTCATGGCCGGCGGAGTCGCGTGTTTCGTGTGGTTGTCAGGTAAAGTTGCCAGGTAAAACAGCCCGCCGTCGGCCGCACCGGCTCCAGCATGTGTGCTGATTCATTGTTTTGTATTCACAGCGATTCTGCGAATGGTAAGTCACGCATTTCGGATGGATGCCAGGTGAAGCCTGGCCAGGTGAGCAGGTGCCACTGCCGGCCGTGTCAGTATGTGCGCTGACCCATTGCTTTATATTTAAAACGGCTAGATTAATGGCCGGGACCAGTGCCTACGTGTCGGACATGACGGCATAGTCTGTACAGCGGAGGTGAATAAATATTTTGCTGTTAGGTGACGTTAAGTGAACGAATTACCAACTGGTGATTCGCTTATTTATTAATTTATTAATTTATTTCACGATACATGCCCTCCACGTACAGTGGCTGTTATGGACAGTCTGGGTATAACTCACAGATATTTACAAAGAAAGGATATATTTGTGGTCAATAGTGGGAGCAGATGCGCAACGAACATTCATACACCAACATAATACAATACCCATATCACTATCTGCACGACACACACCGTGCTTGCAACACGAGCTATACACGAGTAGTTTATAGAAGTGATAGGAAAGTGATGGCCTAAAGGTGAGTTCATAGTGTACACACATCCACTGTGTAAGTTTTTTGTGTGACTAGTGTTGCTCGTGGAGATAAGCTAGTGGATGTTTCTTGAAGTTAGACAGCCTCGATGTTTTTGTTTTAGTAGGAAGTTTGTTATAGCGGAAGACAGACGAGTAGAGAAATCTCCTGCGGCCCGCCTCTCTGTGCATGGCTGGCGGGTGCCGGTGGTCGTCTGCACGTGTATGACGGTTTCGCAGGGTAGAGTTTGCAGTGATTTGACCGGTAATGTGCGTTGGCTCACCCGTCAGAATGATCTTGTGGAGCAAACTAAGGCTGTGAAATAGATGCAGATCAGCTGCGGTGAGGAGACCCAACTCGTTACGGGCATCAGAAATATGATCAAATTTACGTAGACCTGACACGACTCTAGTGGCGAAGTTAATGATCTTGTCTAGTATGTGGATGTTTGCTGCTGACCCGTTCCCGTAAACAGATATGCAGTAGCGGATATTGGATATAACTAGGTTATTGACTATAGTGAAGAGGGTACTGGTGGGCAGATGGTGACGCAGATGGCTCAGGGCTAGAAGTAATCTAGTGCACTTGCGAACCACAACAGCTACATGGGAATACCACGACATGTGGCGATCAAATATCACCCCAAGGTTCCTACGCAAATGACTCTCATATATCACGGCGTCCCTAAAGCACACTCGTATAGGGGTAATATTGCGAAGATTTTGACGCGATCCGAACGTGAGAAGCTGAGTTTTGGTCGGGTTTACCTTCAAACTGTTTTCCAGGAAGTAGTCGTAGAGTTGGTTCAGACATGTCTCCATCTGACTTATCAGATTTGGGAGATCAGATTTGCGACCGGAGATGAGGACCTGAGTGTCGTCTGCGAACTGAGTGACGTGTGCTACCGGAACGTGCAAACTGAGGTCGTTCGAAAGGATGAAATAGAGGAGTGGACCTAGTGAGAGCCTTGAAAAACACATGTTGTTTGGGAGAAAGGAAGAGAGATGCCTGTTTCCGCGTTGATCTGAGATGCGAACAGCCTGCGTGTGACCTCCCAGATAAGCCCTAAACCAGTCAGTATCGATGCCATGGAGTTCTAGTTTAGTGAGCAGTTTGATGTGGTCTATTACGTTGAAGCATTTACTGAGGTCCAGAATGCAAAAGAGAGCTACTTCCGAACGGTCCATTGCTGCTAGTATTTTGTCCGTGACTGAGATGAGAGCGGTTTCCGTAGAGAGGCGTGGTCTGAAGCCGTGCTGAGTTTGAGCCAGTAGGTGGTTTGAGTTCAGGTAGGGATAGAGCTGTTTCTGCACTACCCTCTCTGTGATTTTGGCGATAACTGGAACCAATGAGATGGGCCTAAAATTAGAGGGATCCGAAGGATCCCCTGATTTGTGAATGGGGATTACTATTGACTGTTTCCAAGTGGAGGGGATATCAGCTGTAGTCAGGCATGTGTTTATAATGTCGAGCAGCACTTCTCCGATAAAAAGAACATAAATTTGATAACCTTAATATAGATCCCGTCGGGTCCGCAAGCACCTGTTCTTCTCATGTCCATGACAATTTTGGCTAGCTGTTCGGAGGGAAATGGGTGATACTTTATAGGAGCTGATAGAGACGCGCGATAGCCGGCAACTGGGAGGTGTGTGTTCAGGCATATTTGCCTGGCGTTTGACAGCTGCTGATACCTTAGGTCCGACACTAACAAAGTATTGATTTAGCTGCTCAGGTAGGACCTGAGGTTGAACTCTGTGGGAGCCTTTTTTTGGTGTCGATAATGGGCTTGATAGCACGCCACGCAGCTGATGGGCCTTTCTGAGCTATATTTCCGCTAATCTTGTCCCTGCAGTCAGCTCTAATAGCTGATCGAACTTGTCTGTTAAGTACTTTGTATGTGTTTCTATCTTGCAAGTGCAAAGCTACGTTTCGCCGATACATGAGCTGTTTGGTAGCTTCGCTAACATGTGGTGCTGTTGGGTTGCGAATTTTGCTGTTTCTGAGTGGCAGGTGCTCGTCGAGAATAGGTGTCAGCAATCTCAGCAGGGTGTCCCATTTGTCAATTACTGAGATGCGGCCAGTGACCTGGACCCAGTCGATCTCACCAAGGTCAAGTGTCAGTTCCGAGGTATTCACTCGTCCGAAAGAACGTGACTTTATCACTGTGTTAACTGAGGCAGGCCTGTTTACTTTAATCGAACATATGATAAATTTGTGAGGACTATAGTGGCAGAAACTTACTCTGGTTCTGCCGACAGAGATGGGCGCGTTTGTTATGATGACATCCAATAATGAGCCTGTGGCGAATGTAGGGCGCTGCACTGTCACGGTAAGTGAATAGTTGCTTATGAACTCAAGCAGGTGTGTTTTGCTGGGGTTATTAGCCGTGTCGAGGAGGTTGCAATTTAGATCACCTGCGAGGTAGAAAGTGCCGGTAAAGTTCAGTGTCGCCAATTGAACCTGTCTTTCGAGCTCAGCGAAGTCATCATTTAAGGCAGGAAGAGTGTTACGAGGAGGCCGATAGATTGCCGCTAGAATGAAATACTTTTCGCTTTTCCCTTTGACTTTGGCCCAGAGTGATTCTAGTTTGGAGCTCGAGTTCGGAGGCGTAAAAATTTGCAAAACGGTAATAGTTAGCGCTGACTTGGCGATAGTCGCCACCCAACCGTAACCACTAGAGTCGGGCCGGTCCGCTACGATAGCGCTGACTTGGCGATAGTCGCCACCCAACCGTAACCACTAGAGTCGGGCCGGTCCGCTACGTTAGCGCTGACTTGGCGATAGTCGCCACCCCACCGTAACCACTAGAGTCGGGCCGGTCCGCTACGATTCGTTAGAAACGTTCACAAGAAATATGGGCCAATCACAAAGAAGACGGTCTAGTTCCAACACTAATGGTTCCGAACGTGTCCATAATATTGCAAGCGAGCTTTATTACGTTTTAAATACAATCCTGACAATCCGGCATTACAATACAATCCTGACAATCCGGCATTACAATACAATCCGCGTGCAACCAGCCTTGTAACCTGTCTTTTTGGCTGCCCAGCGTGGTTTTCTAGGAACCCCAGCCCCACAACCTCAGAAGCCCCACAACCTCTCAGGGAGGGGGAGCAACTGTCCCCTTAGACCGTGGGTGGTGTCGCCTGTGGGAGGAAAAACTGATCAACATTCCACCACGTTGCACACTTCGTCTTTTTTCCAAAGAAATCGAAAGTGCTGCCCTTTATACCCAAATTCTGTCATCCCCGACCCGCTGTAGTTCACTTCCACCTGAACAAATTCCCGGATCGAGGTGTTACCCACTAGACATTGTTCAATACAAGCCGAGGTGAACAGCATTCAAACTTAGTGCCTATGCGCAATAATTAATTATAATCAGACTTGTGCTCGACTCGAGTTGAATCGAGAATCGACTCATGAATCAATCGTTTTTGGATGAGTCACGAGTTGAATCGATTCTTTTCCCCAAAATATATCTTGAGTCGTGAGTTGAATCACATCTTTCTAAAAAACAAATGAGTTGAATCATGAGTCAATCATTCAAATCACAATGAGTCATTTGAGTCTTGTGACTCAAATGCAAGTTATGAACAAATGATATAAAGCATGTATCTGTGTGAATATTATGTCATGACACAAAGTAGGGAGTAAAAACACAGCATAATTATTCATGCTTAGCAATACAATTGTCAACTTGTCATCTGCCAGTGCGTAAAGAATGAGGGGTACTGAAGTTATTTACCACAAACCAATGACAATAACTACAAATAATTATTAATGTTAAGCTTGGTATTCACAATCAGTATCATGCATGAGTCAATCCTACTGCCAGGAGCAAAACACAGAAATGGGTTGTAATTGTGAAAAAGAATATGGAACCGAAACGGTCCTGCACTGCAATGGGCATCTGCACTTAATAAAATTGCGTTGGTTTCTTATTTGTCACACGCGAATCTGATATCATATCAGACGCGCGTGTGACAAATAACAAACTCAAGGCACCTTTATTAGAAGGTAGATCGAAGTTTTCCTTCAAGCCCGCATGACGTCTCCGAAGGTTTTTTAAATATGGTACCAATTCGGTTCCAGAGGACTATTCTCAAATCATACGCAATAGTATCTTTTATCTAGACCCAGGGCGTGATGCATTCTTCCTTGATGAATCTTGCATGGATTATTAATGATACATGCATAATTGAACTTTTATGTACAATACCATTGTGATCGAGGAATGCCCTCCTGAAACTTTCAATAAGTTTCAGTCTGATTTCCTGTAGTATGAATTCAGCATCTAGATATGATGGAATGGAATGGAACACATCTCTGTTTCAGGTGTCATGCCTTACTGTGCAGTACCAGAGGATAGAAGTGGAACTGGGCAGGCAACTTTAATAAAGAAGTAATCTGGTTACACCATTTTCATCAGGATTCTGCCTAAGCAAATTCTCTTGGCACACACTAAAACATGTGTCTAAGTTGTCAAATGCAGGGGAATCAAGAGTATGCTCCAAGCATTGAAAAGAAATTGATAAGAGAAGAAACCTGAAGCAAGAATGGTTTAACCTTGCCTCTTTGCAGAGAAGCAAATGTCTGCTACCATCAGCTATTCCCACCATAATAGTCACACCAGCCAAAACCCAGGGTAGTCCTGAAACTTTTCTGTATTATTGCTCTTTACATCATTTGCAAGATTGCTTTGTTGTGCTTTGCCTGTTTTGTTTGCATGTTGGCAATGTTTTTCCTCCACCAAAGAAAAAGATGGATAGGCCTGGTTAGGGTATGTTCTTTTATTTCAAGATTTTGATAATTTTCTCTGAGAAAATAGATTAGGCTAGCTAATTTTATGTTGGGTTACCTTGCAATTTATAAAGCCTTAAATAACTAGTTATTGTATATGAGCCAATTGAAAGCCCTCCTTTTTGGTTTTGGTACTATTTTGCTTTTCAACCAAGATTAAGCATATGCAATGGAAATGAGTGGTTACACTATCTTAGTCATGTTAATAAGCAGGCATTCAAACATCTCTATCAAAACCTTGTTTGTGATATAAACTGGAAGTCTACCATATGTTGTGCTTTTCGGTAGAAAATATGTTCTTAGTGCATAAAAATAACAATCATGATAAGACCCTCATGTCAATCATTTACCACTAAGTTATAGTACACTAAGTTAGGGTCAAAGGTATGAGAAATAGATGATTTGGGTCAGATCTGCTAACTGAAATGGTGCATTTATGAGATGCATTTTTGAACAGAATGAGAATGGACAAAGAGTGATACCAGGTGACAAATATGTCAATTAGGTACATTTACATTTGAACAAGTTTTTTCTCCTATATATGAAGAAAATGTGTACTGAATATAAACATATTTTAACCAGTTTGTACATGTCTTCTGTTATATCTTAAAACTTAGTCTGGAATACAAGCATAATCTTTTTTGTTGAAAAAATAGCATTGTTCTTGTTATAGGAACACATGTTCAACTTCATTGATGAAAAGTATCAAGTATTTTGGAATGTGTGGCATTATGTCGGTTTTGTTCAGGTGATTGGAGCACGATTGTTCGAAGTCTTGACCTGTGTAATTTAAGTAATGTCTCAAACTTATATATAAAGGAGAGGTTATCATGAGATAACAAGTGAGTGATGCCTATATTGAGGTTGATTCTTTCCATCGACAATTACAGGATTTGTGTAAAAATGGCAAGCATTTTTGATCAAAATGTTGTTTTTCTGGTGTTTTCTGATGTTATTTCAACGAATTTGACACTCATTCATTTTGAAAATTAAAAATTCCCAAGATATAAGCACTTCAAGTTCAAGTACTTCTATCTAAGAAATCAGTCCAAGAAAATAATTCGACTACGGATACATGCTGTCCCACCTCAGCACCATATGGGAAGTGCGGGGAAAGGGTTTTGGATGTGGTGGTATATAATTAAAAATAACAAACAATTATCAATAAAAACTAATGTAACCTAACCTAGCCTACTGATGTTGGTCGACCTGTGTCTCAATCAGATTCAATGGCTGTGACGAATTGGGAAATATTAATGCATGGGTGACATTGGTACCTATTAATGGTAAGGTGAACGGTAGAATGCGGAGAAAGTGACAACTAATGCACACAAAACTGCTCGGAAAGATGATGCAAAGCCGTGACTAATCCTACGCCGTTCACTGTGACTGACCAGGGCCGTGGAGAACGCACCGTCTACCAGGGTTGGATTTATACTTTGCGATCCTGGATGAGGAGAGGACAATTTCTCAGTGATGGAATATGGAGAGGATATTTTCCATCAAACCTTGGCATCAGAATCTCACTTTGAAGCTTCAGGTGAATCTTGACACTTTACCACGGGGCAATTAATTGTCGAACAACACCATCAGACGCCCAAATTAAAAACACATGGAAGAAACAACATGGAGGATAATTTTGTGAAGAGGATAATGCTATGGATGGCAAAATCCAGGAAAAGCCCGTTTTTTCGACCCTGATGTCCACTGTGGCGGGCCAGGGTCGCAGAGCACACCGTCCACTGTGGCGGACTCGGGCTGTGGAGCACACCTTCTACTATGGCGGACCAGAGCCGCGAAGCACACCATCCGCTCTGGGGGACCGGTGCGGCGGAGCACATGGTTCACCGTAACGGACCGGAGCCGCGGAGTACACCGTCCACTGTGGCGGACCAGGGCCGCGGAGTACATCATCAACTGTGGCAAACCAGGGTCGCGAAGTACACCGTGCACTGTGGTGGACCGGGGCCGTGGGGCACACCTACTATGGCGGACTAGGGCCGCGAAGCATAGCATCCACTGCGGCGGTTCAGAACCGCGGAGAACATCATCTACTGTGGTGGATCAGGGTCACCGAGCAAGCCGACCACTGTGGCGGATCAGGGCAGTGGAGTACACCGTCCATTGTAACGGACCGGGACCGCGGAGCACACCGTCCACTGTGGCGGATCAGGGCCGTGGAGTACACCGTCAATTGTAACGGACCGGGGCTGCGGAGCACACCGTCCACTGTGACGACGACACCCGGACGATAATTATTGGTACCCCAAGGTTCAGCGTGACTTTCCGGGGTCCCGGGCCCGGCCGTTTGTGGCCTCCGTCGTGATTTGCTTGAACCCCAGCACGACTCTTTTGAGCCCCCAGCGTGATTTTCAGGGGCCCAGGCGGGAACTTTTGAGGCCCCAGCGTCCTTTTCAGAATTCCCTGCGCGACTTTTTAGCTCCCAATGTGATTTTTCGGGGCCCCGGTACAATTATTGGGGGCCTAAACGGGATTTTTTAAGGAGACTGGCGCAATTTTTTCCGGAGCTCGACGCGATTCTTGGGTGCCCCACAATCTGTCAGGGAGGAAACTGCCCACAATGTCCCCTCTCCATTCGGCATGCCACTGTGCCATGCAATTATGCAGCATAAGCATACAGGAATAACTCATCTGCTTCATCACTCACAAGTGATTTCAACTCCCAAGTTCTCCAGACAGTTTGATGAAAGTCAAACATCTCCTACATGGATAGGCAAGGATGGACTATTAGGCAACAGGGATACCATGGAATTCAGATCATAGTACTTTTGCTGCAATACATACCTTTTTCCGCAGGCTGCTTTGGAGACGGATGCGCTCCTGAAGTTTCGTCAGGGTTGGGGTTGGATGTGTATGGAGCAGCACTGTGAAGGTGCTGCTCCATTTGCATATGGTTCAAAGGACTTCTTTCTGTTTACATTAGCATGTGCGACCCCACTTGGAATATTCTGTGCAAGCTTGGAGCCCCTACCTAGAAAAAGATATAGGCAAGTTAGAAAGAGTGCAACGCAAAGCAACAAAACTCATCAGTGGAATAGGTAGCTTAGAATATGGAGAAAGGCTTGTGGCATTAGATATGTACTCACTCAAGTATAGGAGATTAAGGGGGGACATGATTTAAATGTACAAAATTGTTAAAGGACTAGATCAGGTCAATTTAAATGGTGCTCTTCAGTTTAAAGTATCACACAGGGGTCACCAATTCAGGTTAGACAAGTTGAGGTGTAGGACAGTTAAGCGACAACAGGTCTTCAGTCAAAGGGTTGTTGATCAGTGGAATGGGCTGCCTGCTGATGTTGTGGGGAGTTCCTCATTGAATGTATTTAAAAGTAGGGTGGACAAATTTTTTAGACAGGAAAATCTTGTTTTTGAGTTCTAATGTGGATGGATGGGGTGAGATTTATGTTAAGTGTGCATGGCACAGACCCTTTAAGCAGGGGCTATGGTAGCACAATGGGTATGATGGGAGGAGCTTGCAATTGTTGAGGGTGTTATGCAATAGCAAGTGGATGATGCTAGATAGGCTGGGATATGTAGCTTCCTAGGAACTTGGGATAAGGGATTGATTGGGGTGAGAATATGTACATTTCTAGTACCCTTTCTAGATAGGCTTAACCCAGATGGGCCCCTGTGGCTCTTATTAAGCCTTAACACTTTATGACTTTATGACTTTATGACAAAGCAGGTAATGAAGTAACACTTTCATGAATTGACTTCTATGGTGTCCTGAGTGAGCAGTAGAATCGAGATGGGTTCTTGTGATATACGTTACAGAAGTAAGGTTATGATGTAGCTTTTAGACTCCAGCGGGAATGGTATAGATTCACTCATCAGTGAATCCATACCATAGCCTAATAACCATAACCAACATAACCTAATCTAGCATATCCTAACCTCCCTTTGGAAAAAAATTAGAAACAAAAATTAAGCAATATATATTCTGACAATTTTTTTAGTTGAACAGCCGAACCCAACCTAACCGAACCTAACGTCAGCTGCTTTTGAAGGAAAATTTCCGGTTTTATTATATTTTTGAAATTTTTTAAACAATTTTTTCCAAGTTAAACAACTAACCTAGCCTAACCTAGCCACACCGGTGTTATTGTGCTTTAAGGTGGTAACAAGACAAGTTTTTTTAACACACATTTGCCTCCATATCCCTCGCTTGTATTCGGCATTTTACCACCTTCGGTCGTATAGGGGGGGGTACGACCCCCCCTGGCGATTCGAAACCGTGCATGTTACGAAAAGGAACCAAAGACCAAAGTTATAGATCTGGCCGAGATCTCGCGATTGGAATTCAGTATGGCCTTGTAAGGTCAATGGTTGACCTTAGAAAGTCAGGTCAAAGGTCTAAAAATTGATTTTTTTAGTATTTTCCTAAGAAAATCGTCAGTTATATCGAAACTACTGTCTAAATATGCACGAAATGGCCGGAAATATGTTTATTGGGACCTTGCGAATATAACGACATGTCACACGATGTGATCGGACCAATATGTCATGCACCAAATGAGGTCAAAGCCATGACCCCAAATTTCCAACTTTTTGAAAAGTGGTTCCAATTTCGAAGCTTAAAGTTCCCTAGGGTAAAAATGGACGCTGAATTCGAATTCAGCACGAAACATTACCGTAGATCAGCTAAAAAAAGGTCGAAAGGTCAAACGAGGTCAACCGATTTCTGGAACATTATTTTTCAATGGGAACCCATCTGGGCATCTGTATTTTTCACATAATACCAGTCGATGTTTAGGTGTTTACCACCATGTTTACCAGTCGATGTTTACCACAACACTGTCATGTTTAGGTGCGATAATCACGTATTTGTTGAAAACTGGTCGGAGGTGCTCCACTTTATGACCTCATAACTCCGTGACCTGACATGACCTCCCAAAAACATTTCACCAAAAGTCGTCAAAAGGTTGCCCCAGGGGGTATTGAAAATCTCAGAGCGATCCGTTCACCGGTTTGGAAGGAATACACAAAAATCCTTAGGGGGGTTGCACCCCCCCCCCCCCCTATACGGGCGAGGGATATAGCAAACAAATGGGTTAGGTTTGGTTAAGTTTAGTTAAGTAGGTTTGGTTAGTTTAGGCTTTTAAAGTTGGAAAATTTGTCTAAAATTTTCCAAAAGAGTTTCCCCCAAAATAGCTAATTATTTGGTAACTTTGCAGTTTAAGGCGTTCTTTTTTTCTTTTTTTCTTTTTCTGCAGAATACCATATTTATGAAGGTGACTAAGATGATTGGACTCACTTATTTTCTGTGCAAATGCTTACTTTTCAGGTTGTGAGCAAAATAATGCCAAAAAGTGCTTTGAGTTCGGTAACATAGCATAACCATATTTTTTTTTTTAATGCAACAAAGCCTAACCTAACCTAGCCTAACCTATCTTTTGAGAACAAAAAATACAAAAATAAAATGTAAATTAATTTATTTTCTGAAAATTCTCAACCTTAAAAAGGAAACCTAACCCAGCCTAACCTAACCTGCTTTTGAAGACAAAATTATATTTTTGGTGAACATGTTTGTAATTTTTTGGGGGAAACTTTTGGGTATTATTGTGCTTTAAAGTGGGAACAAGAAACGTTTTATGGGCGCTGTATGACCAACGCAGTCCATGCGGCCGTAAGCCCAAATAACCAACCAACCAACCAAGAAAAGTTTTTACACACATTTGTCACCATAAAGCAAACAAATGGGTTAGGTTTGGTTAGGGTAGGTTGGTTTAGGTTTTTTAAGTTGGAAAATTTGTAAAATTTGTTCTCTCAAATTAAAATAAAATGAATTTGCACCGAAAATAAGTGGTCCCATCATCTTAGTCACCGTCATGAACACGGTATTCTGAAGAAAAGTTAAAACAAACAAAAAATCACCTTAAACTGCAAATTTACCAATCATTGTTTATTCATCAGCAACTTATGATAGGTTAGGTTTGGCTGGGTGAGGTTCTTTAAACTTTGAAAATTGAAAATTGAAAAATGCTCCAACTGTCTCATGCGCAGTTAAATTTAAACACGCCTGATGCTACCAATTTATGCAATATAACAGGAAAAAAACTATGACATCACCACAGCTTGAAAGCGACCTTTGGTGTACCTTCTAAGGTAATAGTATCGTGGGTGGTATTTAATGCGTGCTACCAAACACTGGTCTTGTATGACTCTATAGGGTTTGTCTAGGGGTCTGTTCCCGTCGCTCCACTAACCTCCACTGGTCATTCCCGTCGCAAATCCGGTGGAGATTTTTCCTCCACCAACCTCCACCAGTGGAGCAAAAGCTCCACCAGCCCAGAAGCAGGGTCCAAATTGTGATTTTTCAGTTGAGCTCAATCACGGCGCACTTGCGCCATATATTTGCGCGTAAACAACGTCCATCATCATACGAATCTCATCTTCATGCATTAACTGAATACCAGGATCATCCTTCGCAAAGGAAATATGAAATTACTACAACTATGAACAATAATCGAAGTCACAGATGCAGACCACAAACATGTTTTTAAGGCCTTTGATCTACGTCATTCGGCCTAAGGGAAGATGTTACTTTACCGGCCGGATCCGCCGCAATTCCCGTGCCCAGAAGTACCGCCGTTCTCCTGGCGCCGACTAAAATCATACTCGAGCCCGATCGACGAGGTCGGGCAAGTTGAGATGAGGAAAAGTCAGCATCGGGTAGAGAAGCGCCTCGGGGCCGAGGGAGCCCGGCGGGTCCAGACACGAGATTATATGCTGTACGTTAAGAAGGCAGGCCAAACCACAAAACATGGGGAGACGATGCTCAACCGAGAGGAAAGAGAGATTGCCTGGTTCATCCCATAGGCGAAAAGGACGTGTGCTCCCCGCATTCTCTGAGGACACATACATAGCCAGAAATAAAGACAAATTTGGGACTTTGTAAAACTTTGTAAGACTTTGACAAACATTTGAAAGTAAATTTGGCCAATTTATGATACAGCGCCAAATGCTTCCTTTTTGTCGCGGAATTCACACCGCTGTCAGCTGATTTCTCCACCAAGCACCACCGGTCGTTCCCGTGGGCCAGTCTCAACTAGCTCCACTAGCCTCCACTGAGTTCCTTCTGGTGGAGCCACGGGAACAGACCCTAGGGGTCTGTTCCCGTGGCTCCACTAACCTCCACAAACCTCCACTGGTCGTTCCCGTCGCAAATCCGGTGGATATTTTTCCTTCACCAACCTCCACCAGTGGAGCAAAAGCTCCACCAGCCCAGAAGCAGGGGCTGGTGGGGCTCCACCAGGGGTCTGTTCCCGTGGCTCCACCAGAAGGAACTCAGTGGAGGCTAGTGGAGGCTAGTTGAGACTGGCCCACGGGAACGACCGGTGGAGCTTGGTGGAGAAATCAGCTGACAGCGGCGTGAATTCCGCGACAAAAAGGAAGCATTTGGCCCTGTATCATAAATTGTCCAAATTACCTTTCAAATGTTTGTCCAGATAATCGCACAATGTACATGGTATGCCTTGTTTTACAAAGTCCCAAATTTGTCTTTATTTCTGGCTATGTATGTGTCCTCAGAGACTGCGGGGAGCACACGTCCTTTTCGCCTATGGGATGAACCAGGCAATCTCTTTCCTCTCGGTTGAGCATCGTCTCCCCCTGTTTTGCGGTTTGGCCTGCCTTCTTAACGTACAGCATATAATCTCGTGTCTGGACCCGCCGGGCTCCCTCGGCCCCGAGGCGCTTCTCTACCCGATGCTGACTTTTCCTCATCTCAACTTGCCCGACCTCGTCGATCGGGCTCGAGTAGGATTTTAGACGGCGCCAGGAGAACGGCGGTACTTCTGGGCACAGGAATTGCGGCCGATTCGGCCGGTAAAGTAACATCTTCCCTTAGGCCGAATGACGTAAATCAAAGGTCTAAAAAAACATGTTTGTGGTCTGCATCTGTTACTTCGATTATTGTTTATAGTTGTAGTAATTTCATATTTCCTTTGCGAAGGATGATCCTGGTATTCAGTTGATGCATGAAGATGATATTCGTATGATGGAGGACGTTGTTTACGCGCAAATATATGGCGCAAGTGCGCCGTGATTGAGCTCAACTGAAAAATCATAATTTGACCCTGCTTCTGGGCTGGTGGAGCTTTTGCTCCACTGGTGGAGGTTGGTGGAGGAAACATATCCACCGGATTTGTGACGGGAACGACCAGTGGAGGTTTGTGGAGGTTAGTGGAGCGACGGGAACAGACCCCAGCATTTGTGATTTTTTCAGTTGAGCTCAATCACGGCGCACTTGCGCCATATATTTGCGCGTAAACAACGTCATCCATCATATGAATCTCATCTTCATGCATCAACTGAATACCAGGATCATCATTCGCAAAGGAAATATGAAATTACTACTACAACTATGAACAATAATCGAAGTAACAGATGCAGACCACAAAACATCTATTTTTAGGCCCTTGATCTACGTCATTCGGCCTAAGAGAAGATGTTACTTTACCGACCGGATCCACCGCAATTTCCGAGCCCAGAAGTACTGCCGTTCTCCAGGCGCCGACTAAAATCCTACTCGAGCCCGATCGACGAGGTCGAGCAAGTTGAGATGAGGAAAAGTCAGCATCGGGTAGAGAAGCGCCTCGGGGCCGAGGGAGCCCGACGGGTCCAGACACGAGATTATATGCTGTACGTTAAGAAGGCATGCCAAACCGCAAAACAGGGGGAGACGATGCTCAACCGAGAGGAAAGAGAGATTGCCTGGTTCATCCCATAGGCGAAAAGGACACGTGTGCTCCCCGCAGTCTCTGAGGACACATACATAGCCAGAAAGAAAGACAAATTTGGGACTTTGTATAACAAGGCATACTATGTAACATTGTGCGATCATCTGGACAAACATTTGAAAGGCAATTTGGCCAATTTATGATACAGCGCCAAATGCTTCCTTTTTGTCGCGGAATTCACACCGCTGTCAGCTGATTTCTCCACCAAGCTCCACCGGTCGTTCCCGTGGGCAAGTCTCAACTAGCCTCAACTAACCTCCACTGAGTTCCTTCTGGTGGAGCCATGGGAACAGACCCTATGAAGTCCTGTGTGGCCATAGCTTAATACCTATTGCTTTCTTCAGGAATATCGATTATAATGAGGTGTCTATACGGCTTCTTGCTGACTTTTCTCTCATGTTTTCATAGGCTGACAGATTGGCTCACACGTGGCTTTTGTTGGTTCAGTTTGAGATTAGGTGGCCCCATATCAACATTGAATGCATGCACATTGCCATTGGGCATGTAGGTAGGTACCTTGGTAAATATCAAGCTGATGGTGTGATGGGCAAGTTACTGAAGATAATTATAGTTTGTATATCCACAATCTCAATGATAACCATGATTTGCATTCAAGTTTGACATTGCCTGGAAATTGAGAATGGAATTAATCATGTTCAAGCTCCATATGCATGTGGTTTTACCATTGGTGGTGTGTACAAACATCAGTATGACAATGCAGTTGTTGTTTAGTTGCTTAGCAGATTCTTTTTTTTCAGACAATGGTCTAAAATGCATCAGCATTGCTAATCTCAACATTTTATGAGGTAAGCTGTACTTACACAGTGGAGGGAAATCCAGCTATTTTGTTTGTTTTTTTGCACACAATTTTACTTTTTTCAGCAAAAGGTGGAGTAAGTCCACTATCTAATCAAAATCTGTTTCTTTTCAGTACAAAATGTGCTGGTTAACATCAATGTTTCTACTTAGATGCGTGTTTTCCATTTTTTTCCTTTAGCTTTCTTATCAGCATAAAATAGCATAGGTTATTGGGGGGGGCCCAAGATCAACATTGGTGGGGCCAAAGCCCCCCACAAAAGGATACAAATCGACGCCCCTGCCATTGAGTCGGATCTGAATCGATTCAAATTTATGTTTGAGTCGTGAGTCGAATCATGCTTTGTGAGCTCTGAGTCTGAATTGAGTCGAATCAAATAATTTTGACCTGCTCTGAATCATGAGTTGAATCGGATCTCAAGATCTGTGAGTCAAATGTGAGTCGACTCAAAAAATTTGAGTGGAGCACAAGTCTGATTATAATCACACTTAGAACAAACATAATTAATCGTGAATCAACGGTCAAATCAGCGTCGACTTGTCCACGGTGTTATGATATGGCTACCATGAGCAACGGCCTTAATCAGATGTCGTGACTTCCCCTGTCTAGGGTCATTTCATTATTGACACACACCTCGCATGTCCCGCCCCACTAAGCCTCTCCGGTGTGCATGCTGCATAGTTACGTCTTTCGGTG
This sequence comes from Ashinkailepas kermadecensis, assembly GCA_034440615.1. NCBI lineage: Eukaryota > Metazoa > Arthropoda > Thecostraca > Neolepadidae > Ashinkailepas > Ashinkailepas kermadecensis. The sequence goes on from JAOTOM010004733.1 coordinate 403,865, forward strand.
CGCGGCTCGGAGACCCGGGATGATGGTGACCGCGGCCGCGGCGGTGGCGGCCAACTGATCGAGACGTCACCTTCACTCGTTCCACCCGGCTGCGGTGGAAGGCAGGGGACGGCTCGGACCGACCGCGCGCCGAGGGCGACGCCTTTGTGCGACCTCCCATCACAGAGAGTACGGGACGGCCTGGTGCCGTGGCCGCCCGCCGCCTGCCGCGGCCGCCGAACCGTCCCGAGCCCCACGGCGACGGGAGTGTCACGTGGCGGCGGCCGGCCATCGTCAGCACTGCGACCGACTGTAGGTGTGCCAGCACTACCAGCCCGCCGAGCGGCGGCCGACCGTGATCTGGTGACGAGCTGCCGCCTGCCGGCACCACCGGCACCACCGGTCGGTTAGCCGTCACCACCCAAAAGGGCTGCAGCACGAACACGTCGAAGCCAATCGACACCATGAGAAGCGTGCCGAAACACCTGCTGGAAACCGTTACCCTCATGGCCGCCCGAAGCTAGTGTTGTGTTCAGCAGGCCCTGGTGCTAGTCTCGGTACACTCCTGCTGCTACGACGTGGAGGTGAGATTTGACCTCGTCAGTCCTTGACCGCTTAGCACGGGCAGGATGCCCCGAGGCGTGGTCGGGCGTGCCCTCGGACACCACAGCTGTGCCGCGAACTAAACTCCAGCCAGGCCCAGCCAGGCCGATTGGTGTCGGAGGGCTGTAGGGCTGAGGGTCGGTCACCTCGCTCTCTGCGGTGTCCTGCCGTGGAAGGCCGACTGGTGTCGGAGGGCTGTATGGCTGAGGGTCGGTCACCTCGCTCTCTGCGGTGTCCTGCCGTGGAAGGCCGACTGGTGTGGAAGGGCTGTAGGGCTGAGGGTCGGTCACCACGCTCTCTGCGGTGTCCTCCGGCCGTGGAAGGCCGACTGGTGTCGGAGGGCTGTATGGCTGAGGGTCGGTCACCTCGCTCTCTGCGGTGTCCTCCGGCCGTGGAAGGCCGACTGGTGTCGGAGGGCTGTATGGCTGAGGGTCGGTCACCTCGCCTCTGCGGTGTCCTCCGGCCGTGGAAGGCCGACTGGTGTCGAGGGCTGTAGGGCTGAGGGTCGGTCACCTCGCTCTCTGCGGTGTCCTGCCGTGGAAGGCCGACTGGTGTCGGAGGGCTGTATGGCTGAGGGTCGGTCACCTCGCTCTCTGCGGTGTCCTGCCGTGGAAGGCCGACTGGTGTGGAAGGGCTGTAGGGCTGAGGGTCGGTCACCACGCTCTCTGCGGTGTCCTCCGGCCGTGGAAGGCCGACTGGTGTCGGAGGGCTGTATGGCTGAGGGTCGGTCACCTCGCTCTCTGCGGTGTCCTCCGGCCGTGGAAGGCCGACTGGTGTCGGAGGGCTGTATGGCTGAGGGTCGGTCACCTCGCTCTCTGCGGTGTCCTCCGGCCGTGGAAGGCCGACTGGTGTCGGAGGGCTGTAGGGCTGAGGGTCGGTCACCTCGCTCTCTGCGGTGTCCTCCGGCCGTGGAAGGCCGACTGGTGTCGGAGGGCTGTAGGGCTGAGGGTCGGTCACCTCACGCTCTCCGCGGCGTCTTCTTGCCGTGGAAGGCTGACTGGTGTCGGAGGGCTGTAGGGCTGAGGGTCGGTCACCTCGCTCTCTGCGGCGCCCTCCGGCCGTGGAAGGCCGACTGGTGTCGAAGGGCTGTAGGGCTGAGGGTCGGTCACCTCGCTCTCTGCGGCGCCCTCCGGCCGTGGAAGCGTGTACTCTGAGCCAGACCCACTGCTGTCTGACCTGCTGCATCGTGCAGTCACGACCTTTGCTACATGGCACATGACCTTTGGCCTGCACGGGCATTGCAAGGAGAGAAGAATGACACAGCCACCTGTCTATGGCACCAAAAGCGGGGATGGTATACAATTCAGTAGCGGAATTTGAACAGGGGCAGCCCCGAGCGGGGCGGGGCAGGCAGCAGTAACACGGTCGCTCTGAGATGATGCGCTTCCCAATATTTTTTTAACCTTACAACATTGACCAATTCTGCGCATAGTTTTTAAAATTTGAACGTATATCTGGGAATATTTGCTCCTGAAAACGTTTGGCCGACACCGGCTACGCCGAACACAATTGGTTCGAGACTCTACCTGGCTCTCCTACAATGAGCCGCCGACTTGCGCCTCATCCACACGCACACATGTGGATCTGTTCGTGGTAAACGGATGAACGGTTGAGACAAGATTAGGTGGCTCATCAGTCTGTCGGCTGAACAACTGAGTGAGGTGGTATTCCAGCTGGCGTCATTATCTGAGCCGAGTACCGGGGAGAACTGAACTAACATGAAGAGGTTGTTTCATGTGGAGGGAACTCAACAAAGTATTAATTACATTCAACATATCATATCCTCTTCCCCTTGGACAAATGTAGTTCCCGAAGGAATCCACAATTTGAAAGCCCACGAAAACCACGATCCATGACATATTTGTATGACTATTCTCTACAAAAAAGCGAAACCATATCAAAGGTTGGGCAAATCCACTTGGGTGAATCCGATCCTAACATCCAAAGGTGCATCAAGAAATGACACATGGATGGGTTCCCTCAAGGCAAGCGGTGGTCAGCTTCTTGTCGTAACGCAATGGAGAACAGCGTGCAAATAAACTAACGCTTGATAGGTGGAGACTCCGCGAACGTGGTAGCCTACACATCGCTCCCAATGGTGAGCTTCGTGTCACAAGCCACAAAGCACGTACATCAGTACCATGATGCACTTTGCAAGGACGCTCCACCGCTCAGTACCAAATAGCAGGACACTCATCTCCAGATCCTGATGCAAAGCAGCGTCTGAATTGTGTTAGTCAGACACAGAGTCGCAGCCAAGTGGGGCACCTGCCCCTCTCCCCTCAGGAGCCAAAACTACACTAGATAAAACAGGAAATTTAAGATTTTCACCACCCAAAACCGAAATAATTCTGCATTTCCTAGAATTATTTTCGTTCGACCTCCGTAAGAAAATCCTGCCTGCACAACCGGTCAAGCATCAAATACGAGAGACACTATTTGTATTGGCTGCTAACGGTTGGATCATTTATAATTACCAAACGAACTATGGATACAACTATAACAACGCACCGCTACATTACCCTAGATCATACTTATTAGATTATTAGTGGTGAAGGCCCACGCGGGGAGCGGGGCTCGGGCGAACCAGACGCCGTGGTCCTACGATTCCTCGGCGGGGTTGGCCCCGGGGAAGATAGGCGGGGAGTGGGAGGCGGGGAGTGGGAGGCAGGGAGTGGGAGGCGGGGAGTGGGAGGCGGGGCAGCACCAGACGAACCCGAATCAGGGTCGGACCCCGGCACCGCCCGCAGAGGAAGGGACAAGGCCGCGGCCGGCGCACCTCCACGAGCACCGGCCGGCCGCGGCACCAAGGGGCGCGGTTCCCCAGCGCCACCACCGGCCGGGAGACGGCAGCACCGGCCACGCACGGCCCGGCCGACAGGCGGCGACACCGGCGCGCGACGGACAGGGAATGGACGGAAGACGGGGGACGCGAGCCGCAAGGGGGACGTAAGAACTCTCGGATCCCCCAGAGTTAGACGAGCATTATGTGAAATTAGGTTCGCATACAGCGAACAATAAAAGCGCTGTTTTACATGGGCAGTAAAAATAGACCCATTTTGTTTCATGCGCAAAATGTCAACGTCTTATCACCTCAATTCCTGATTTGTCTACACCATCAGGGAGTGTACGTACAGCAGCGTACAGCCTCTCTTTGTAAGATAGTAGTGCACAGATGCCTCTTGAGTGAACTGCTCTTTCAGTTGGTTTGACATACCACTTGGCACCCGGTAAACGCCACAAGTTCATATTCATCACATGATCAACATCACAGATACACAGACACAGCACGGACTGACCAGGTCAGCAGGTGTTGCCGCAATGTACACTCATCTCGACGTCCACGTCCACGTCCATCATGACGTCCGACTGACTGCTGCCGTCCGCACTGACCGCCCGCTCGTCCTCAGCCTCAGCCTCAGCCTGGTCGGCCTCGTCCTCGGCCAGCGGCGGCCAGTCGGTGTGGCTCCGGCCGGCGGCGGCCACCACGGCAGAGTCCAGGTTGAGCGCGGCGCGCACCCGCTCCGACTGGCCCGGCGACACGACGCCGCCGCCGGCGCCCAGCCGACCCTGGCGGCGCCGGGCGCGCTCCAGCAGCACGCAGCTCCAGAGCAGGTCGTCGGCGCGCAGGTCGCGCTGGTCGGGCCGCAGGTGCGCCGCCACCGAGAAGGCGCGCCGTGCCAGCGCCAGCTCGCCAAGGCCGAGCAGCGCGCGGCCGAGCGTCTGGTGCGCCTCCCACCAGCGGGGCCGCAGCCGCGCAGCGCCGGCCGCCGCGCGAAGTGCCGGCCACAGCTCGTGCACGGCCAGCAGCGCCTGCGCGCGCATCTCGTGCAGCGGCGCATCGTCGGGCGTCAGCTGGACAGCCTCGTCCCAGAGCGTGAGCGCCTCCCAGAAGCGGTCGAGCTGCGCTAACCTGGCGCCCTGCTCGCGGAGCGCGGCCGACTGTTCGGCGGCGTCCAGTGCCGGCTGACCGGGCGACCGCGCCGACGGCGCCGGCCGCACCGCAGCCCAGTCGTCGTCATGGTCGTCGTCATCATCGGACACGGAGAAGGCAGTAGCCAGCGGCCGCTTCGCGACGGCCTGCCCGCTTCGCCTCTTCCATGTGAAACCAGACATGGATGTATGTCCTCGCTTGTTATTCTTGGTGATCTGGTGGCTGCTCACCGGAACTCTTCCAAGTGCAATTACACACGACCCATGTTCTTTGTTGGCACGTCAGACGTCAGACGTCAGACGATGCGGGTGTCAGCAATGCGAAGCGTTGGCGCCTGGAATCAAGGGTGTCGTCAGCACTTTGTGTGTAGCTGTTGGTTGGTTATTTGGGTTTAGGGGCGCGTCGACTGCGTTATAATCATACAGCGTCTGTAATACTCAGCTTGCCGCGACATCACCACCCAGTGTAACCAGTGCTCGCCGCCTTTGATTCACGCACATACATGGTCTGTCGCAAGGTAGGTCTTTCGGTCTGGCTGTCTAGGGGCAAGGTCTCGCTTCGTTCACCGGATATCTGTTCAACGGACCTGAATCATCGACCGACTTCAGGGTCGATGCTGCTCCGCCTAAACACCTACTCAACAGAGCTAATAGTATATTTATGCTTTGACGAAACTGAGGCCTTACGCTACTTACTTTTCCATGATATGCCAGTATTGCTTCCCTTGTTCATAAAGAATGGATGCAGGCTCACCACGGTCTGTTAACTCTGCAGTTGCACTTTTGCCTTCAACCATGCCAGCAATATGCAGTAGTGGTTTTATCCCACTGGCCAGGTTCAAATCACTGTAAACCAATCAGCAAACTCCCTTCTATCGGCGAGAATAAGAGTCGACATCAATACCATCGAGGTCAATTGACCAACCCTTATGCTACCTAGCACATGGTTAGCAGCAGCCAGATAACATTAAGTTCTGCCACTGATATTAACTGGCTAAAACCGACTGTCCAAAAATAGGGGTAACAAAACAAAACAAAACAAATGGCACAACATCAATCGAAATACCCAAACATATTTTCTGCACCTTATGCATATTAAGCACATATGATATGCACAAGGCCCACTGCACACCAACATATAATTGCACTACTTCAAGCTGGTATCCATGGGGAAATAGCAGAACTCAGGTTCACATACCTTCAATCACAGCATATTTAGCTCATTCAGATGGCCTGTATCAATTGACAAAAGGAAGAACCAATGGTAGTCACAGTCCATGAAAGGAAAACCACCTGTGCCAAATCCCCAACTTCTCTCTGCCTCCCTGCTAACCCCTACCCCCCGGAGGAAACCTAGCAGTGGTGAGCCTACTGTCCTGGGCCATTGAGGCCGGGGCAGGGACCAGAGGGCGAAAGCTCGGTCCACGGGCGCAATTAATCCGGGTATTTTGTTCACTACGGAAGGACACCTTGCCAGCGGGGTGGGCCCAAGCCTGACCATGACACCCACACCGGCGCCAGCGCATGCTGAACGCAAGGTGCCTACCCAGTAGGCACCTACACTAAGCCTGAACACATCACACAAGAGTCGTCTTTCACTTTCGCACAGACACTACGCCACCTACTGAACTCGCCACACTTCACCATCAACAGGCACACCACCCACATCATAGTACAGAAACAGAGCAGCGCTGACACACAAACCCTGAACACACACACATTCAACAGCCGGCGCTGCTCATTCACACTACACCGCACACTGAACACCAGCCGGGGTCACATTTGCGCCCCAGGGCTGGATAATCTACCACTCGCCAGCATTGCTTGACACCACAGCCCTCCTCGACGCCACAGCCACAGTAGACAACATTAGACGGGAGGCACGACCAACACACAGTATATTAGTACTGACTTCCAACTCACCACAGCTGCCACCACACGCACACATTCATGACAAACCGTACGAGGTACTTCTCTACGTGTCTCTACCACTACAGTGCCGCCGCTGTCCGCGTTATGGCCATGGCGAACGCACATGCGCGTCGATAGAACCACGATGCAGTCTGTGTGTAGCACAACACACAGCATCCGACTGCACATCACCCGAAAGTTAATGTGCAGCTTGTGATGGACCACATCCCGCCGCCGACCCCTACTGCCCAAAGTGGGCACTTGAGAGGGAGGTATACCAGAATGCGGCAGCTCACACGGCGCCACACGCCAGAGCACGCCAACACCTACGCAATACCACCTCCTCTACAAGATAGTCATCTCCACCTCCCACACCGCACCTGCCGCCGGGCGCAGCTACGCAGCTGCACTCTCCTCACCACCTAGGCTATCACCCAGTCTAACATCAGCACCCACCCACCTTACCATCCCACCAGCAGCCCACTCCGAGTCCGGCACACGTCCATCCTCAACCACCCACCAACCCTCGACTCCACCGCCCACCCCTCCTTCCCACGCCACCCCACCGTGGACCCGGCTTCCTCCCACATCCACCCCACCCCAGGCCTGACCTCATCCCCCCTCAGACCTGGTCTCCATCCCATCTGACTGGTAACCCACCCCTCGCAGGACCTGGCCGTACTCCTGCGCCACCCCACCTCCAGCCGGCCAGGGCCCTGTCCACCACATTGACGCCTTCCCACCACTCCCTCGCCCGGGCCATGCCCGACCCATCCGTACTCCTGCGCCACCCCACCTCCAGCCGGCCAGGGCCCTGTCCACCACATTGACGCCTTCCCACCACTCCCTCGCCCGGGCCATGCCCGACCCATCCGTACTCCTGCGCCACCCCACCTCCAGCCGGCCAGGGCCCTGTCCACCACGTTGACGCCTTCCCACCACTCCCTCGCCCGGGCCATGCCCGACCCATCCGTACTCCTGCGCCACCCCACCTGCAGCCGGCCAGGGCCCTGTCCACCACATTGACGCCTTCCCACCACTCCCTCGCCCGGGCCATGCCCGACCCATCCGGCTGGCCCAAACCAAGACCTAGCTCCAATGCCATCTCAACCTCCACACAGACCTCCCACAAGCACACGGCCACCGTCTCCTGTCAGACCGACCTCCACACCACCTGGTGCACAACCACCCAAACCCAATACAAAACCTCGTCCGATGACACCATCAAGGCCGAGGAGCCCACCATATCTGCCAAGCCCATCCAGCCCGAACCCACAACCCCAGACCAACCACTTCCATCCGAACCTACCTCGCCTGCCAAACCCAAATATCGCACCCGTCGCAACACCATCCCATCCCCCTCCCCCACCCCGAGAACCCTTGTGTCCAGATCTAGGCTGCCTCATCACGCACCCTCTCTGTCAACCGGATCCAACTCTCCCCCAACACGACACCGGCTCCACCCCTGTGTAGGGACACCAGTAGACACTAATTACATTCGGCAATGTGTCTTTTTGTACAGTGAAGTACCGGTGGCTTTACAGGCAGATTCATGGAATATAAAACATAATTCCTGGAACAAAAACTATTACTAGCCGCGCTACAAAAAAAAACTAACTTTCCAAGCTCAGACTCCATTTGGAACAGTATTCCAGGCTACAATTGGCATGTCGACAACAAAACGGTTCAATTATGACACGGGCGCAGCCATGCTCATCGCTAACAGCATGCCTCATCGTTTAAGAAAGTTAAATTCCCCCATGAACTGCGTTAAGTCAGCCTCAAAATTTCCCATTGTCAAACCAGTCACCTCAATATACATTTCACCATCAGCAGCAACCCCCACGCAACAGGAGCTGACCGGCTTGCTACTTCAGGCTTCCCACGAATTCTAACTGTGGTGATGTATTTGTACTTCAGTTGCATGTATATATTTAGGTCATCTGCAAAAACCTTGAACTGGGAGTGTATACCATGATGTTCATAATTAACATAATTCAAGAATAACACAGGACCTAGTAGAGAGCCCTGAGGTACTCCACTCATAACTTCCTTTGGCTTACTGGAAAAGAAAGAGAAAAACACTTTCATTTCCCTCCCACATAGAAAACTTTGAATGCAGTTGAGGAATATTTATCAAATTCCCAGAGCTCTTAGTTTTGTTAGTAGCAGAGCAAGATTCACAACATGACATGACTTCAAAAAAAGTCCAAAGAAAATTACATCCACCACATAGCCCTCATCTAGCCAGGTATGTCATCTAGTCTTGTATGTCAGTAATAGCTGATCCTCTAGAGAACATCAATGATGGAAGCCAAATTGACCTCCTTGGTCCTTGACAAGTGATGGTCCTCCAAACATTATGTGAGCTTCTCAACAATTAAGCATTCCATGATTTTGCATGCAACAGAAGTAAGACTAACTGGGCAACAATTGAGATGATTGTGCCTTGAACCCTTCTTAAATATTTTAATAACCTGCAAACTCTTCCAATAGTCAGGAAGGCTTGCAGTAGTAAGATAGTATTTTTAAATGATATAGCAGCAGCAGATGATATACAATAGTCACTTAATTCCCCCGTACCAACACCATTTCAGGGTGGAATTGCTAGATATGGTTGAATTGCTTGCCTGGAAGTAAGTTAATTAGAGCAGAGCAGTGAAAAAAAAAAACGGGAAAAGGGACAAGGTCTCCACCAGTCCCACCCTATCTACTTCAGACGTTACCATTAAGTCCTGGGTGTTCCTAAAATTTACAAAGGTAAGCTGGTCAATCCATTGAGTCCAGCCAAAATATGAAAACAGTGAACAAAGGATCTATTTGTGGCAGTAATACCCACTGTGTCTACAACACCATCTGGCCAGTGCACTGATGGTAAGTTGAAATCTATAAAAATTATCTCCTTACCATCACAAAAATCAGTAAAAAACTTACACATGCATGGTTTTGACACTCAGAATTTGAGGGATGGCAGTAAACACAAACTATGCATAGGCAGAAATCCTTCCAAAAAATAACATGAACATTGGGAGGGGAGCCCTTTATTAATTCATACTTAATTCCAAGCTTTACATATACACAAACATCATGCTTGGAAATGGGACCAGTTGTGTCAGTTGTCACTATCTCATATCCTGCCATATGTACAAATGAGCTAGGCACTGTTGGCAACAGTCATGCTTTAACTGCCAGTATGTCTATGTTTCCATCTGAGAGAAAGGCAGATGTATACAGAACTTTGTTTTGTATGCAATTAAGATTCACTAGCAATATGCAGTCTGGAGGAGCACAAAACATGCCTGTTGGCATTCAAGGGGGCTTTAGGGTGCATCAACTGCATTGGTCATTCAGTGGTATTCAAGGGAGCCGTAGGTAATCAAGTATATAAAGAAAGCATGAGGGCTAATACTTGAAGATTATCAGAGCCCTACACAATGGTTTAAAGATTTGTCTCCCCTATGTTAGCATGCCTACATCTGTATGACTCCTGATTTGTTTATATTGGGTCCCTATGAATACAAATGGACGATCTTCATGCTTTGCCATTTCATGAGCCTTCTCTAGAATACATTTTCTTTTGTCAGTATCAGCTATCTTAGCCCTATTAATGTCTTTTCCCTGACTGATGTAGACAATATCTGACAGGACAACTCAGTGTCCATGATTCTCTGTGATGCCGCCTTGACTTTTTGTTCTATATCAGGGAGAGATCTAGCTCCAGAAGTCCAGAGCCACAGATAATTATTGAGTCTTTTATTTTTTTGGCACTCCTCCACCTCCTTCAATTCCTCTCATAATTCAACTCTGAGCTTATTAGGGCTGGGTTGAGAGACATGAGCCTGAGGTGCCATGCCAGACCCCCCACAAACATCAATGCCTGCACCTGAGCAGTCAGAGCCTTGCCAGCCTTGCATAGTATCTTAACTGAGTGGTACAGCTGTTCAAATGCTCCAGCACTCACCCAGTCACCTCCTGGTTCAGTGTGCAGAGTGCAACCAAGAAGGGCCCTTGTGGCTCATAGTTGTACTGCTCTTTTATGCCTTTATGTCTTTATGTCTGTATGGGGAACTGGCAGCTCAGCAGTCAACTCCAAGCCACTTTTTGTTGTCATTTTGCCTGCCAACTGAAATAGTATGCATTTTCAAAAGAAACAGGTGCTCAAATTGTGTTAACAACATTCACAAACATTGCATTGGAAAAATAAGTTCCAGGAACTAAAAAAGCACCTTAAGCTGCAAATTTACTGATGTCACATCATACATAAATACTATATTTATAGTGCTAAAAACCTAACAATGGCTACAATGAGTTAGCAAGACACTAATAATTCCAAAATCAAGTAATATTTCAAGCATCCAATTGTGATATATCATATATCCTACCACTCACGACCAACAATTTAAATGCATAAAGACATAAAAGATCAGTGCAACTATGAGCCACAAGGGACCTTCTTGGTTGCACTCTGGACACTGAACCAGTTGCCCACCAAATACGTCAATCAGCCCTCCCTGGAATAACGAAAAGCAAGCCCTCTTTTCTCATGAGTGTCTATGCTGTTTTTAAAGATGTTCAGTGTGCTGCTACTGACAATGGTTTCTGGCAGCTGGTTCCAATGTTCACCCTGTTGGTGAAGAAAGACTGTCTTAATCTTGTCTTGCTGTGATTAACTTTAATTTTGAATTGATGACCTCTAATTGCATCATTTCTGATGAATTCAAACACTTCCCTGCGATATCCCTGTTCCTGACCATGAACAAATTTAAAGACCTCAATGAGATCTGTGACTCAGCAGGAGAAGGACTTGGGTGTTATTTTGAACACAAAATTGGGGGCATCAGAACAGACCAAAGAAGCCAGGAAGAAGGCACTAAGAATGCTTGGGGCAATACAGAGGAATGTGTCATACAAAAGTGAGGAGGTCATCAGGAAGCTTTACTGTGCATATGTCAGGCCACATTTGGAATACTGTGTCCAAGCTTGGTGCCCTAGTTATGAGAAAGATTGTTGGCTTTTAGAGAGAGTACAAAAGAGGGCAACAAAAATGGTTAATGGTATACGCAACCTGGCATATGAGGAAAGATTGAAGAAATTGAATATGTTTTCATTTAGATATAGAAGGCTGAGAGGAGACCTCATTGAGGTTTTTAAATTTGCTCATGGTCAGGAATGGGGATATCTCAGGGAAATGTTTGAATGTAACAGAAATGATGCAATTAGAGGTCGTCAATTCAAGATTAAAGTTAATCACAGCAGGACAAGGTTAAGACAGTCTTTCTTCACCAACAGGGTAGTAGAACACTGGAACCAGCTACCAGGAACTATTGTCGGTAGCAACACACTGAACATCTTTAAAAACGGCATAGACAATCATTATAAGAATAGGGGGCTTGTTTTTCTGTATTCCAGGGAGGGTTGATCAACAGATTTGGTGGGCAACTGGTTCAGTGTCCAAAGTGCAACCAAGAAGGGCCCTTGTGGCTCATAGTTGCACTGATCTTTTATGTCTTACTCAAAACGCAATAGCACTAATCATTTTTGCTGAAAACTGGGCAATACCAGGGTATAAATAAGTAATATTTGGATAAATACATAAGTGCCAAAACAAACCAATGTCTCAATGCTTTCTTGAATCTTCCCACTGGCCTCTAGATTGCAGCGAGCTGGCGGGGCTGGTGCTAAGCATATCTTACAGATATCTGCCATTGATCAACCCACTTTTAAGTCTTCCAAGTCTCACTGAATATAGCTAAATTCATCACTACTGTTATTTATTCCCACCAGCTTGATGTCATAAGCAAAGCTTGAACCATCATTTCTCAGTCCTAGGACGACAATTTAGCAAAGGTGACAACGAGAAGTAGATTGCATTGGATTTGTGAGCGCCATCTTAAGAATTTTTGTTTTATAACATTTTGTGCTGGCTGCAAGGCAACTGTCACACAAGCTAAAATATATCCTCAGCGAATAAATTCACGGCAAGAACAAGCATTGAACAGCAATGCATAAATGACAATGCAACAATACAACAATGTCAGTGCATACATAATCCTCCAAACCTTCAAATTCCACACAGTCACGCCAATCATTTTCGCTGTGCTGTACCGTTTTGTAAATGACGTTGAGAAGGTATGGAAGCTGGGAAGCTCTAATCATGCAGGCTATAATAACAGAAAAGAAGTTTGTTGGAAGAAAATGCATTTAAAAACATCATTCATCCCATTTTACATGGGGCATGGATGATGTTGTATTGTATGCTTGAGGGGTAATTTGTCCCCTTAATGTTGGCTTTGCCCCATGGGCATATGTTTGGAAAAATTATTGAGGGACCAGTGGAGTACCTATATTTGTGTCAAGCAGGAGGGGGCAAATGGATTTGCAGGTGGGGGGGGGGCACCTACGCCCATTTAAAAGTCCTTGGACTTCGACGGCTATTTTGTGAAATGGGACATTTCAAAATAATATAATTAGTTATCAACTAACTTGTCCTGTGGAGGGGCCTAATCTACCACTATGGTTTCTTATTGGGAAAAATAAACCCCAACCCCCCCCCCCCCATCTAAGGTTTTTTTTTTTTCCCTTAATAAAATATACCCTAAAAAAAAAAAAAAAAAACTAAAAAAAAAAACCCAAACCCTAAAAAAAAAAAAAAAAACCAAAAAAAAAAAAAAAAAAAAAAAAAAAAAAAAAAAAAAGGAAAAAAAAAGAAAAGAACAAAAAAAAAAAAAATTTTCCACAAAAAAAAAAAAAAAAAAAAAAAAAACAAAAAAAAAAAAAAAAAAAAAAAAAAAAAAAAAAAAAAAAAAAAAAAAAAAAAAAAAAAAAAAAGGGTCCGTATCGAAACATCCAAAAAACTAACATCCAAAGACGAAAAGTCCAATTACAAAAAGTCCAAGAACGCAAAGTCCAGGAATCATAACGTCCAAACACCGAAGGTCCAAAGTAAATAAAGTCCAAAAACCGAACATCCAAGGATCGTAAAAGTCCAAAGACCGAAGGTCCAAAACCGAAACGTCCAAGATCCAAATATCAAGAAGTTCAACAATAGTTGGCGTGCTCTCAACAAGGCGGAATAATTGCCGCCTTTATTGAAAGTATGCTCAAGGCAGTAACGGAAGCTTTTCTCTGTATCAACAGATGGCAGGACCTTCCAATAGATACAGTGTAAGGTGGTGAAACAACTAGTTGAACGTGTTTGAACTGTTGCGGTTTTAGGGGATGGGGTGACTGGCGTTTTCATGCCTGTAAGGGAGGTTCAATATTACCTGGAAGCAAAGTAAAAAATGTGAGTGAAGAAGGTAAGATCGTAAGCGATCATCGAGTCGGGACTTTTGAACCGGACCAAGGTGTTGATACGCTTTTGGAAATTAATGATTGTTTACGATTATGAATATGGAGTGGCTTATCGCATTATATCTGCAATTAATCAGGTATAAGTGATTAAAGACTACGGAGTCATTCTTGTTTGGGATGTTTAAAATCGTGAAAGGATTAGCTGATGTTAGCTTAATGATGTTCTGTTTAGGGCATCACTGTGAAATTTGTCTTGAAAGGTGGTTTTTTAATACATTTTTCTTCAGAATGCCATGTTTCTGAAGGTGATTAAGATGATGGTACCAGACCACTTGTTTTCTGTGCAAATGCTTACTTTTCATGTTGTGAGCAAAATAATGCCAAAAAGAGGCTGAGTTAGGTATCATAGCATAAAAAGACATGTTAAAAAAAAAATCCAGCATAACCTAGCATAACCTAGCCTAGCCTACCTTTGGAGAAAAAATACTCCAAAAAATAAAATTAGACAAGTGTGAAGGAATTTATTTTCTGAAAATTATATAAATTAAAAATAGAAACCTAACCAATACCCTGCATGGAGGGATGTCAATTCGGTGTTCAGAAAGCGGCCCATATCCATGTGTAATGACGGAGCGAGCGGGTGATGTATCGTGCTTGTCATAAGGCAACCTGCACAGAATGATGCATAAATGCTTATGATTTTACCTCCATATACTACCTTGGTCTCAACTATGTTTTCTCACACACTGCGATACATGCATTTGCTGTGCTGCGTAGTGGTAGACATGTGTCATAATGAAGTTGCAATTGGCATAGCCATCTGTAATGACATTCTTTTCTTGTTAGTTTTACAGTGGGATGCACGTATTTGTAAACTAGTAATATTGTAATATAATTATTTAAATAGGTTACCACCAAACTGTGTTCATCACAGTAATATGTCCTCCATACCTCTAGTCTGGATGCAGTGTTCATTCAAGGAAACTAATGAAGAATATACCTGTATTTATTTGAATTATGATGACTGTATTCATGTTTTTAAAAAAATGCAATGTTGCAGTATATAATTATGATTGTGTTTTCCAACATGTCAATGTATTAGCCAAATACTCTATTTTCTAGGCCTTGAAGACAGCATTGGATGCACCATCAGCAATGAGCTGGCACCATCTATGCTTACTATAAAATACTTTTGATTCCTAATCATCTGAAACAATGTAGGGCATGAACACAGACTCAGTAGGCATGCAGTGGTGGTGGTTGTGACTTTATGACAAACTGAGCAGCTCAGGCCATATGGTGTCACCTGCCTCTCACCCTGGCAGGAAGGTTGGATGCCGCGGGAAATCGAACCCTGTACCTCTGGCTCTCCAGATGCTCAGCTTAACCACTGAGCTAACGACGCCCTGAAGTCATGTCAGTAGTCATCGGTAGGCATGCATGATGGCAGGTTCACTGACTGGGTGGCATTACAGGGGTGCATAATATTTTTGAGAGACCTTTTCCACTCAGAGGCACCTTCAGCTAAAAAAATGTATTGATAGTGGCAGAGGGGAGGGATGGGTGCAATCGAGCTTCCCACATGCCAGAATATTTTCCATTTGGAAAAGTGACTGGCTAAATAAAACTGCTATGTGGGGCTAGGGATGCACACAGCCTTCACAGAGAGGTGCCTTTGCCACCTGGTCAAGGTCAGGGTTTTGGGATGCAATTGTGAGATTATTTATGTGACTGTAGTCATATATATGCCATTATGTATTTGTATAAGTATATAATGTTGCATAACATCCAACCATCAGTGATGTCACTCAATGGTTGGTAGTGGCCCAGGATCTAGCTGACTGCTTCCATTTTTTGGAACAGAATGCTAAGAACTGGAGTCTGGTGTGTTTGGTGTATAACCTGTTGGGTTGAACACCATATGTATGATGTTTAACTTCTGGGGTTATATACAATATGTATTGTGTGTGTCCACAGCCATATCATAATATAAATATTTATGTAGATAACCACCAAACTGAGTTAATCACAGGAATCTGTCTTCTCTATACCTCTTGCCTGGATGCATTGTTTATTTGAGGAATTTGAATTCAACAAATAGCATTGTCTGCATTTATTTGAATTATGACAACTGTATTCATGTAAAAAAAAAAGTTGGTGTTTTACCACATAATCATGATTGTTTCAAATTGTTTCATGTATTAAGCCAATACTAAAGTGAAGTAAGTGTAAGACAGTTAAATGTTAACATGTTTTTAGTCAAGAGTAGTTGATCAATGGAATGGTATGCATGGTGATGTGAATCTTCCTTTGAATGTGTTTAAAAGTATGGTGGATAAATTCCTGATGTGTAATGGGGGGATGGAAAATTGGGTAGATGAAGTGGGATAGATATAGGTGAGTCATGTGTGTGTTATGCTTGACTATTGGTTGTGTAACTTTGTATGCTTTTTGGAGGGAACATGCCCCCTCCAAATGTTTACTCTGTCCTAATAACCACCACATTTAGCATGGAACACAATGTGGTATGCCACTCAATCCATTCGAGTCCTTCATGTGTCATGCCATCCCAACCATTTCAGAAACACCTATGTTGTATTAGTCGCAATCATGTGTGCTATTAGATCAAGGCATGTACTATGGGTGATCAAGTGCATGGGGCTTGATATGCTCTTACCTGTTTCTCTCATCTGGTTGGCTTCCCATATTCTCAAGTTTCACATCACCCAAGAATGAGTCCTGCTGCCTATCAAGGAGAGCCTGTATCTGCAGGTATGCCAGTCCCCTACATTAGATAATAATAAAGTCATCAGACTGACAGGCAAGCAACAGGAGCTGGAAGATGTTCCTCAAGCATAATAGAAATACTTAGAATGATAGCATATAGCCACTGTATATGCTAATAAATAATTGTCACACAATATTTCTGATGCAAGTTCAGCAAAATTAAATGCAGAAAAATAGAGCTACAATTATAAGTTTGATTAGTATGCCTCAACGGTCGACGTGTCGTAAAACCAATAACCAACCAACCAATCATGGTTATTTATTCATTATGTTCACACATCAACAATGTTGCGGAAAGCTGTACTGAGTATTGTCGAATTAAGGACGATTATACAAAGTAACCAAGTGCTCATATGAAGTAAGATAGGATCACAAATCTGTCATTATATTTATATTTCGAGCATGTCCCTTTTCAGAGACTGAATAAATACGCAGGTACATTTTATGCACATGATTTTACACACATGCTATATATATATATATAGATATATTATATAAAGTCATAAAGTCATAAAGTATTAAGGCTTAATAAGAGCCACAGGGGCCCATCTGGGTTAAGCCTATCTAGAAAAGGTACTAGAATGTACATACTCCCACCCCAATCAATCCCTTATCCCAAGTTCCTAGGAAGCTATATATCCCAGCCCATCTAACACCACTCACTTGCTACCGCCTAACACCCTCAATAATCACAAGCTCCTCCCATCACACCCATCGTGCCACCATAGACAACCTCATCAGCATCACATCCCGAAGGAAGGTGCCGAATCCACTGCTAGGCACATCCCACAGAAATTCATAAAGCGTTCAGACTTAATAAGAGACTCACTTGCTATTGCATAATACACTCAACAATTACAAACTCCTCCCATCATACCCATTGTGCTACCATAGACAATCTCATCAGTATCACATCCCGAAGGAAGGTGCTGAATCCACTGCTAGGTACACCCTATATAAAGTTATAAAGCATTTAGACTTAATAAGAGACTCACTTGCTATTTCATAACACAGTCAACAATTACAAACTCCTCCCAACTCCCACTCCTCCCTGTCGATCAACCTTCCCTGGAATACAGAAAAACAATCCCCCTATTCTTATAATGATTGTCTATGCCGTTTTTAAAGATGTTCAGTGTGTTGCTACTGACAATGGTTCCTGGCAGCTGGTTCCAGTGTTCTACTACCCTGTTGGTGAAGAAAGACTGTCTTAACCTTGTCCTGCTGTGATTAACTTTAATTTTGAATTGATGACCTCTAATTGCATCATTTCTGTTAAATTCAAACATTTCCCTGAGATATCCCTGTTCCTGACCATGAACAAATTTAAAAACCTCGATGAGATCTCCTCTCAGCCTTCTATATCTAAGTGAAAACATGTTCAATTTCTTCAGTCTTTCCTCATATTCCAGGTTGCCTATACCATTAACCATTTTTGTTGCCCTCTTTTGTACTCTCTCTAAAAGCGAACAATCTTTCTCATAACTAGGGGACCAAGCTTGGACACAGTATTCCAAATGTGGCCTGACATATGCACAGTAAAGCTTCCTGATGACCTCCTCACTTTTGTATGACACATTCCTCTGTATTGCCCCAAGCATTCTTAGTGCCTTCTTCCTGGCTTCTTTGGTCTGTTCTGATGCCCCCAATTTTGTGTTCAAAATAACACCTAAGTCCTTCTCCTGCTGAGTCACAGATAGTACTTGGTATATATATATATATATATATATATATATATATATATATATATATATATATATATATATATATTTTATATATATATATATCAGGTCATCTACCAATATTGACGAAATCATCACATAAGTCCCAGTATCGACCATATTTAAATGGGCATTGTAACAAGTACATATGATACGAGAATAACGAGAGAGAGAGATAAGAGTAATCATATTCGTCGCTTCCCTAGACACCCCTTCTATACATCTACCCTATACATCTCTATGCACACATATATCCATGATACGTCAATGCTCTCCAAGTGTTCGCGTGTGCGGATGAAAGAGTGAATGATGGGATGAGTGATTGTGCCGATGGGTGATTTCGGAGTGAATAAGTCGGCGAATGCAGGTGGTGTCTGTACAGTATCGTATTGTATAGGGAACTGGTTTTATGAGGGTCCATGAAGCATTGTGTTTAGGGGAGACTTTTTGTTCCTGGTTTCAATGGATTCTGCAATTTTTAGTTCTGTCATGTCTTCAAATCTGCAAGATTGTGCTGCTGAGCGTTGTTGGAGTCATGGTGTTTTCGGGGTGATTTGTGGGGAAATGCTCTCCAAAAGGGGTGTTTTTCGTTTTGTTCTTTGCATATCTGATGTGTTCCATGTATCTGTCCCTAACCATGCGTGCTGTTTCCACAATATAAGTTATGCGTGCTGTCCCTTAGGCGCAAAGCTCGCACTTAATTTTGTACACCACATTTTTGGTGTAACATCTGTCTTTGAGACAGGCCAAACAGCATTGGCACGCTCTATTGCCTGCAAGGCATGGTGGAGGGTCGAGGGCAGATTTAGTAAATGTCTCCGAAAGTGTTTTTGCGCTTTTCCAGGCTACGCGCATTGAGTGTGGACCTAGCGATGGCTGTGGCTATCTTTTTTTTTGTCAGAGAATCGTCGATAAATGCCAAACTAATTTATGTGGTGTCTGCGGATCCATGTGAGCTGGATGCGTTTGTATCGTGGGTGTATTGACTTGTCGCGCGACGTCTGCATTTAGCATTGTGTGTCAATACTCGAAATTGTGTTATTCTGTATCATGCTATGAGGATAGCCATTGGATAGGAAAAGACATTGGATTTTGTCGATCTCTTTTTTGGGGCGCGGCCTTATCAGAACCTAGACGCATTGCTCTCAGCAATTGAACATACATAACGGAACTTTTAGTTTGGATAGGGTGAACCCATTTGTATGGGAGGATAATAGGAGCTGCCATCGGTTTAATGAAAAGTTATGTTGTATTGGTCAGGTCACTGTTGACCGTTAGTGTCGAGAAAGGAAATTTGGCTGTTGGTAGACTGATCGCTTCTCTCTATGGTAAATTTTAGCCTGGGATGGAAGCGGCTCATGTCTGCTGATGCGGAACTGTTCGCGAACTTCAGAGTAAGATAATCTACTGTGTCTTTTAGATGGACTGGTACAAAGATGAAAAGCTGGGAAACGAGTTTCTCTAGGAACCAAGTTTGTTTATCCAAAGGGTCGCCACATGCCGAAACTGTAGGTCTTAGGGCACGTCAGGTTTGTGGGTTTTAGGGAGGCCATAGAGTTCTGCTGTGCGGGAGGAATTTGGTTTCATAGCTATGACAATTTTGCATGGGATCTTTCCTGCATTGTTTCGATAATCATTTTCTTGATAGTCGCTTCCAAACGTTTAGTCGGGTTCGTCCCTATGTGTTCATATTGTAAGATGATTTTCGAAGCCTTTTCTATATAGGATTCCCGTGTCATGAGAACAAAACCTTTTCATTTATCCGAGCGTTTTACGATGACGTTGGGATCTTTGCGCAACGTTTTGAGAGCCGTTAGTTCGTCTTGTGAGTGGTTTGACTGGTACGATGGTTTTTTGAAAATGCTGATGTCTTTCCGTTTTAATGATCTAAGTGCTGACTAATAAATAGCAATACTAGTTTGTGGTGCCATCCTTGTAGTAGTATCACTGAATCTGGGCGCTAAATGTGGTACTGTGTGATGGGCTGTCTGTGTAGTGTCAGTGTGGGACTGTTGGTGGTGGGTGCTTTGTGTGGCAGATGTATCGGTCATTGTTGGTTGTGAGTGCTGTTTGTTGTTGACCACGCTTATTGTTCATTTCCTTCTTCCAACGTAGTGCAAAGGCTCCCCTTTCCAAACCTATTTCTACCTGCCTTATGACATGCCGATTAATGCTACGAATGAGGGCGAAATTTGGCTCTTTGCTAAACATTTCAGACACATTTGGAATAGCTTGGCCTGTGAGATCAAGCAACTTAGTTTTATCATTTGACCTATCAACTATGAGTGTGTCTGGCGGTGTAAAGGTTAGCGTGTCACGTCGTTGCTCGGGAGCAAGTGGTGCAGTGCGCTGGGCGGCGTAACAACCAGAGCCGCTGCTCATGCATCCTATGCACAGCGAAAAACATCACATTTAAAATGTGTGATCTGCCTGTATGCCTGTCTGTGTCTGTATGATGCGATTCACGTAACTTAGATACCTTGCCCTCGAGCGCTCATGGTGCTCTACATGTTCAGCTGGGCGAGCTTCAACCCGACGAGCCGTAGGAAACTCAGTAGATTTACTAACTGACCTGTCGACCACCGCAGGAGGTAACAAACATCCTTCTGTGTGTTGCGATGACTTCGCCCGGTGAGGTTTTTCCTCTGTTCGACATGAAAATGACCATTGTTGTTGCCATTTCGTCGACTCGTGGGATCTTCGTCCGATACGGTTGTCCTTGCAACTTGCACTCGGATTGTCCGGACGATTTTGTAGGCCAGATTGTCGCCGAGGTCTACCGTATTATGGATGTAAAGGAGACTGTCATCACCCACATGGAAACAGCAAGTGAAAGCGAATAATGCTCACCATCATTGACATATTCGTGAAATGTCTTGCAGGGAGCCATGCCGAGTGGGATCAGCACCTGTCGTTGTTGAAGATGGGCTATCGCTCACAGGTGACCCGGTCTCTTGGCTAGTGCGTACGCTCTGATGTTTGTGTGGAAGCCTCGCTTACCTGTAGATTCATAAATCAACGCCCCATTTGCGTTCAAATCTGTTTATGTGACTCAGTACGTCGACGATTTGTATGGCTGTCTTCGTGACATGCATCAGTATGCCATTCAGATGTCTGGCAGGAGTCACACTCGCGACAAGGGGGCGTATTGGCGAAAGTTCAATCCGCGAATTCATCCGAAATTTCAATGAGTTCAGTCAGGGTGGCCCTGTGTTTTGTACAAGAATGTTTTTCGGCAATCTGAGTTTATCCAGCAAGAGCGTCATCTTGATTAGCAGTGATGGCACGGTGTGAGTTCGGTCTATAGTTAGCCTGGTTTTGGTAGCTATATTAATATGCTCGTTTTGACCTTGTATTGCCGTTCACACGGTGCTCGTTAGGTCAGTACGCGTGTCAAAGTGTTCAGAGCACGAATTAAAGTCGCTGTTACTAAATCAGAACTACGTGGCACGGCGACCAGTGGTCCATGGTCGAGTACCTTTGACAAATTATATGGTTGGGCGTTTCTGAGCGGAAGGTGTGAATGCGCATTTGTGTTGCGAAGTCTTCACAACTCTCACTATGCTGATGCCCACAGACATCGATCTCCCGACGGGACCTAACGAAGGCCAATCCAGCAAAAGAAGGAAGTTGGATGTGATCGTGCGGACGGCGGCTATGCTGGTTGTGATGCCTGTCGCGTGACCGACGGCTGGTTGCATTCCCCGGCAGTTGGCCGGTGCACCTCTGTTGCAGATGGCGCCAGCAGCTCGGTGGTTAAGCTGAGCGTCTGGCATGCCAGAAGTAGAAGTTCGATTCCCCGCGGTGAGCGCCCTTCCTGCCAGGGTGAGAGGCAAGTGACGCCATATGGCCTCAGCTGCTGATTGCGTCGTAAAGCCACAACCAACCAACCAATCGACCTCTGTTGCGTGACATTCTTGACCTTAACGTCGGTTGTTTTTTTGGGCTTAGGGGCACATCGACTGCTTCGGTCATACAGCGCCCATTGACCTCGATGTCGCGCGTGTCTGTTCTGTCCGTGCCCACGCTGGTTTGTAATAAAAACAGTAGCATGAAGTTCGGAAAGCTTTTATTTCGGCAACGTCTACAACTTTAACAGTACAGCTCCCGGGGCCGGTCTTCAAATGTTCCCCGGCAAAAATGGCACCTCGCATGTCCGCGGCCTGCGATGAACACCGTCGTAATGCAATCCACACATCCTGCTCCGTGGAAGCAGGGCAAAATCACTCCTCTTCGGACGGTTCTCGACCATGCCCTAAGGCACACCGCACATCACTGAAAAAAGCATTCGATCAACAAGCGCAAAACCAAAAGTGCCCATCTAAACCAATGTTATCAGCACAACGCCTTGCTGACGCCGGCATAACTAGTGAAGCATGCTAGCGTGGGACCGTGGAGTAAAGCCTGTAAATCGTCAACGAACGCTTTGCAATTGATCCATCATCTACAGAACAATGTATTACGGGTGCTGTTTCGCTGGTTAGCAATGTATTCATCTTATTGCTGGTGGTCGAACTACATATAATCGCGTGTGTGCGTGGCTTCATTCTGGTATAAATTACTCTTGACAAATCTAAATGAACTTCAAGAGCCTATTGCCATAGTTATATGTTATTGAAGGCATATGTTGAATATCTATACCGACAAGTATAGATGTTATAGATATTAACAGGTATAGGTTGAAACTGGAGCGGATACAAGTGGCACGATGGGGCATGTGCCCCTCACCCCTATGAGAAGGTGCCCCCCCCCTGGTCGGGGAAAAATGCCGCTCTTGGAAAGCTCGAGTGCATCCCCCTCCATTTGTTATGTGAAAAGTGCCCTGAAGCGACAAGGCACCCCTTTGAAGTGCATATGCGCGCCCTCCTCACCCATCGAATTTTTCAGCCAGGGTCTTCCCTTCGAGAGAAAAAGGAGCCCTCCTGGAAGGCCCACGTGCCCCCTCCCCTCGCATTTTCAGCCAGAAGCGCTCCCCTCCCATGACAATGACTGGATTCCCCCTTGATTGAAGATACAGGTTGCGCTTTCCATGTCGGCTTTCTCCAGTCAAAGATTCTCGCACAACACCATCCGAGGGATGCTGCCTTCGGGAGGCCGAGGCAGGCTGGGCAACGTTCAATGGTGTCCAACATGACTTCCGGATGTCAATGGTTTAACTTCTCGGTCAAATTATACGTCGGCATTTCGAGAAGTTTTCAGTTGGCATACCGTCCAATGGCAATCATACAGTACATGTGGCCAGATAACTACAACCAAATAATGTCCAGCATTCTTTCGGCTATAATATTGCCCAAAGTATGCTTAAACTGGATAATTATATATGTCGGACTGGTCAGATCAAGCGAATTTCGTCCCTCGCTTGCAGTCTATGCGGTCGTATTGCGCCTTTGTGTTAGTGCATGCGTGACTAGTTTTGCGAATCGTACAAATATTACTGCATCCTCATTCCACAACAGTCTCGACCATACTTCTAGTTGTCCCTCTCAGCTCTCGCACTATATCGCGATTTCTTGCCCCGTCCTTCCTTATCTATCAATATCTCTATTTGTCCGTCAATCTTTCTCTCCTGTCCTGCTCAGTTCTCTCTCTCTCTCTCTCTCTCTCTCTCTCTCTCTCTCTCTCTCTCTCTCTCTCTCTCTCTCTCTCTCTCTCTCTCTCTCTCTCTCTCTCTCTCTCTCTCTCTCTCTCTCTCTGTCTCTCTGTCTCTGTCTCTGTCTCTGTCTCTCTCTCTCTGTCTCTCTCTCTCTCTCTCTCTGTCTCTGTCTCTGTCTCTGTCTCTGTCTCTGTCTCTGTCTCTGTCTCTGTCTCTGTCTCTGTCTCTGTCTCTGTCTCTGTCTCTGTCTCTGTCTCTCTCTCTGTCTCTCTCTGTCTCTCTCTCTCTGTCTCTCTCTCTCTCTGTCTCTCTCTCTCTGTCTCTGTCTCTCTCTCTCTGTCTCTCTCTCTCTCTCTCTGTCTCTCTCTCTGTCTCTCTCTCTCTCTGTCTCTCTCTCTCTCTGTCTCTCTCTCTCTCTCTGTCTCTCTCTCTCTCTCTCTCTCTCTGTCTCTCTCTCTCTCTCTCTCTCTCTCTCTCTCTCTCTCTCTCTCTCTCTCTCTCTCTCTGTCTCTCTCTCTCTGTCTCTCTCTCTCTCTCTCTCTCTCTCTCTCTCTCTCTCTCTCTCTCTCTCTCTCTCTCTCTCTCTCTCTCTCTCTCTCTCTCTCTCTCTCTCTCTGTCTCTCTCTCTCTCTCTCTCTGTCTCTCTGTCTCTCTCTCTCTCTCTCTCTCTCTCTCTCTCTCTCTCTCTCTCTCTCTCTCTCTCTCTCTCTCTCTCTCTCTCTCTCTCTCTCTCTCTCTCTCTCTCTCTCTCTCTCTCTCTCTCTCTCTCTCTCTGTCTCTCTCTCTCTCTCTCTCTCTCTCTCTCTGTCTCTCTCTCTCTCTCTCTCTCTCTCTCTCTCTCTCTCTCTCTCTCTCTCTCTCTCTCTCTCTCTCTCTCTCTCTCTCTCTCTCTCTCTCTCTCTCTCTCTCTGTCTCTCTCTCTCTCTCTCTCTCTCTCTCTCTCTCTCTCTCTCTCTCTCTCTCTCTCTCTCTCTCTCTCTCTCTCTCTCTCTCTCTCTCTCTGTCTCTCTCTCTCTCTCTCTCTCTCTCTCTCTGTCTCTCTCTCTCTCTCTCTCTCTCTCTCTCTGTCTCTCTCTCTCTCTGTCTCTCTCTCTCT